>BLKM01000559.1:192957-230457 GCA_013340265.1 Coptotermes formosanus | reverse complement strand
TTGGCTTTTCCCTTTAACCAGCTTTTGAGTAATCCTGTTATTTCAGCGCAGTTCCCTTCTATAGTATACTACCCGTGTCTGTTAAGGTTGGTCCTAGGGTAGTTTCAAAGCTGCTACTGCTGTCTGTTGGTATGTCCTCACGCACCAATTTTGCGTATTTGAATACATGACTGAATTTTTTTTCCTCCTTTTTAAGCGCGTTCGCAGAATTGCGAAAAGCGACTACTGTATTTGGCTTTGTCATGTCTGTCTGTCTGTCCGCGTGGAACAAATCGGCGCCCATTGGACGGATTTTCATGAAATTTCATATTTCAGTATTTTTCGAAAATCTTTCGAGAAAATTCAAGTTCCATTAAAATCTGACAAGAATAACGGGTACTTTACATGAAGACATATGTACATTTATGATAATACCTCGTTGCATTCTTCTTAGAACGAGAAATGTTTCAGACAAAAGTTGTAGAGAAAATCAAAACGCGCATTTCATGTTCAGTAACTTTTTTTTTTACCCCGAAAATCGTGCCGTTTATGAGATAATGTGGAAAACTATGGTTGGGCCACACAGGCTACAGATGACAATATAATACGGCGCATGCGCTTTGCATGCGGAATAACTGAGATTACAGACGCACACTCAGAGTATGTCATACTTATTGCGTTTTTACTGCAACAATGGTTACGCGAACGCGCCTCGATGTTACGTTATACGTACATTGCCCGTGTTGTTGTCATAGAGTTGTCATGTCAGCTGGTATTCATTTGTTTCCAGTTGTGTTGTTTCAAATTGTCAGGAGCATCCCATTTTTATACGTAATAATGCACTGATGAGTAGCTATAAGAGTTCAGATGTGCTGGCACGTAGTTGCGCCAGACTGGATGTTTTTATGAACTTAAGTGTAAGTAACTTTTGGTGTACTGTGGAGCTTCCACATTGTTGTGTTGGTATAATTGAAAGTTTGAACAGTGTATTATAGTTTCTGATGGCCCCTGAAGCGGCAAAGTAGTCGTGTCGGTTTAGGCGCACAGCTCGTTAAATCTATGCACCAGGGGTGTCCAACTCGCCCCTCCCCGGTTTGTGTTATACTTTTGTGTTTCTGTTTAGTGGTATATTTTTAAATGAATAGAATTATTACACAATGCATAGGACGTATAATTACGCACATATTACTGATATAATACTACAGACAGTATGTACTCTGTACTGTTCCTAAGAAGCAGCCATTTATTTGCGGCTTTATAAGGCAAAAGTTGCTGTTTGTTCTGAGATCCGTACAAAACACATAAACGCAATGTGGGCACCACGTAGAATTTTTTAATGTTAAACCTGGTGGTACGTAAAGTTACCGCTAGGCTTTAAAAGGTTAAAGACGAAGCGTGTCTGTTTTATATAAGGACTCAGTGCGTACCGCGCTGTAAACACTCTCCACTTCGGTTATAAAAACCAGGCTCTTAATGTTTTATAAGGCAAAAGTTGCTGTTTGTTCTGAGATCCGTACAAAACACATAAACGCAATGTGGACACCACGTAGAATTTTTTAATGTTAAACCTCGTCGTATGTAAAGTTACCGCTAGGCTTTAAAAGGTTAAATTAGTCGGCGCGTAATGAACCTTGTTTTTTTTTATACAAAGAAACTTTCAATTCTTGACTGAGTCTGAATTTTACAACTGCATTCTTTGTATTGATGCTTTATCGGTTATTACCGTTTACTTTAATATTTATATTGTAATCAGCATGTATTTTATCAAGTGCTGGATTATTTTGCCCTCAGTCTCTGACACGAATTTTTCTTCCTAATAAATTCTTGAAGCATAGCGCATGAACGAGATAGTGTCCCTGCGGTCTCCGTTTCATTTTCATGTTAAACTTTTTGCGTTTATTAGAGATAATTTTACACGGCCTTGGATGAATATTCATAGGACCAGACGCTTGTCCCAATAAAAGTGGGTTTACGTATAATCCAGGCTGTTTAGGGAGATCTACTCTACATTGCAGCATGCCTGTGGCTGTTTTATGTGTAGCTGGGTGATGCCAAATGTTACTTTTAGAAAACTTGACTGAATGAGGCAGATTTAATGACGCAAAGAAGAGTTTTCAAGTTTGGAGGGATGTTGTTTCACTGCCGCAGGCGGATTTTGTATAACATTAATCCTGAATGCCCTTATTTCTCTAACGTAAGCCTCTTCATAATTATGGCTGATTATTTCGCTATACTTATTTTAGCTTCTGGCGTTCTTCTGTACGAAGATGAAGCTGAAGCCATTTTTGGCGCGTTCACATATAGTCGCAGAAAGCGCCTATTAGCTTCTTCAATGTCTGTCTGTCCGCATGTATCACCTCGGCTTTCACTGGACGAATTTTCGTGAAATTTGATGTTAGAGATTTCTGTTATATACTATAAAAAATCCATATTTGGTTAAAATCGGACAAAAATATCGGGCACTTTACATGGAGACGTAACTACGTTTTATTGTTGGTGGGGACAGAAATTCGCCGCCATAAAATCGATCTCTTCGAGGCAGTGGTATTAGGTTCTTAGGGTAACCGAGGAGGTTCAAGCTGTAGGAAATATTCTTTAGCTCAACAATAATACAAAATGTACTCATTGTTGTGCTTCCATGGCAAGAGTGGTCACTTGAACGCGCCACAGTGTTATCGTTTTACGTATTGTCAGAAATATGCACAGTTCCCGAGACTTTGTAAGCAAATTGTAGACAGAGAGTTGTACTGTGCTGGAATGTAACTTGTAAATTTTACAAGCCTTGCTGAATGTAATCGCTGGTATGAAGCACCTCTGGTGTATCCGGTTAAGGTTAGTATTTTCGAACTTCGGACAGACCTTCCAAAGAGGAGACTATAACCTGGAGATATCGCTAGTAGTCTGGTTGATATAAAGTAAGATGGCGGTGTAATTACTAACTTTGATTGAGGTGCAGCTGTGTTCATTAAGCGGAATCAGTTTAAGCGGTATTGTTTCGAACTCAAAATTAAGCAGAAAGCGAGAAATTCAGGGATCTGGGCGTTTGTTAGGGGGAGATCGAGAGTTCGATATGTGTCGGGAATGTAAGCAATGCGCTTTTTGTCTACAGGAGAGTCGATCCTTGACACATGCCAGGCTGTCCGTGACAATTGGAGGTCAGTAGAATGTAGTCGGTAGCCAATCAGATCTGAAGGCACATTTACCCTCAGATTTGGGGTTCTGCGAGCTATATGTGAGAAACCAATCGCAAACCCTAAATCTAAACTTGATATCCGCGGGCACTTTCTACGCCGATATAAACAACGATATTGTAACGCGGCGCGGGCGTTCTGTGGGAACTTTTATGAAGGAACCTACGGCGTCTTTTAGGCAGACGGAATTCCACGATGAAACCGCATCTTCATCCGGAAGCCAACTTATAGTGGGAAGTCATACGATGTTGTTATTTTTTATTCTATGGTGTTCAACACTTGAAATAACTTTATATTTTCGATTCCGTGTGGGTTATAACTAGATATTTTATAATATTAACCCTTTAAAGACGAAGCATATCTGTTTTATGTAAGGTCTCAGTGCGTACCGCGCTCTAAACACTCTCCACTTCGGTTATAAAAACCAATCTCTTAATGTTTTATAAGGCAAAAGTTGCTGTTTGTTCTGAGATCCGTACAAAACACACAAACGCAATGTGGGCACCACGTAGAATTTTTTAATGTTAAACCTGGTGGTACGTAAAGTTACCGCTAGGCTTTAAAAGGTTAACCGACAAATGCACACAATTGTCATTAGATTCGCAATAATATTTTTAAAAACACATTACGCTCCTACATGTTTCGGACATTACTGCTCCATCATCAGGGACCCTGCTCTGTGTCATTAAGTTTGGTATTGCTAGTTGAGAAATTCATTGTTATGAAACCTGGAAATTCGCCATAAACCCCATACTGAATCAATTCAGTCCACTTCACAGCCTTACCTCCTGTTTTGTACAGGTACTTTCTATCCTCCCATCTATGCCTAGATTTCCCAAGCTTCTTCTCATAAGATTTTACAACCAAATTGCCAATTGTGAGTTTATGCGTACTATATATGTATCGCCGTCCTCATTATTCTGTGTCTAATAATCCAGAAACTTGTGTTCTCCAACGTCCTCAATTTTTCCACTCTGTTAAAGGGATAGGCGAAATGTTTTAACATACAAAGAAATTGCTGTGTTGTGTATTTTAATATTTAGCTTAGTAAGAAGTCTAGAAGATAACATGTTCTGGAATTTTCGGTTACTCGGAACACTTCCCTCGAGGGTGCATTCCGGTATGTTATGGACTGAGTTGAGTTTTCAGAATCTGCTTTCTAAGAGAAGTATTCTCTACTTTTTCTCTTTTGTCTGTTAAACTTCTGACGAATAGGAACAGACCGATGTTTAAGGGAATGGTTATTGATAACGTGCAAAAACTGGCATTTAATTCCTAACAAGATGTATTTTTCTTAGGACTGATATGCCAGTTTTTTGTGTCACGTTCCTTCTCGTTAAGGTGTGTGGTTTTGAGGCGTTTTTTTAGGTGCGTTCGTAAAATTGCGAAAAGCGACTACTAGCTTCGTCATGTCCGTCTGTCTGTTTGTTCGTACGCATGGAGCAACTCTGCTCCCACTGGGCAGATTTTCATGAAATTTAATATTTGAATATTTTTCGAAAATCTGTCGAGAAAATTCAAGTAACGGGTACTCTACATGAAGACCTATGTATGTTTGTGACATTATCTGGCTGAATCCTTCTTAGAATGAGAAATGTTTCAACTACAATTGTAGAGAAAATCAAAACACACATTTTGTGTTCAATAACTTTTTTTTTTTCACGAAAATCGTGCCGTTTATGAGATAATGCGGAGAAATATGGTACAGCCAGACAGGCCACAGATGACAATATAATACGGCGCATGCGCTTTGCATGCTGGATAACTGAGGCTACAGACACACACTCAGAATATGTAATACTTACTGCTTTTCACTTATTGCTTTTCCACGGCAACAATGGTTACGCGAACGCGCCTCGATGTTACGTTATACGTACGTTGCCTCTCTTGTTCTCATAGAGTTGTCTTGCCAGATGATATTCATTCTTTTTTTTCCAGTTCCGTTATTTCAAGCTGTCAGAAGCAGTCCCATTTATACGTAATAACGTACTGATGAGTAGTTCTAAGATTTCGGATGTGCTGGCACGTAGTTGCGCCAGACTGGATGTTTTTATGAACTTAAGTGTAAGTAACTGTTGGTGTACTGTGGAGCTTCCACATTGTTGTGTTGGTATAAGTGAAAGTTTTAACAATGTATTATAGTTTCTGATGACCCCTGAACCAGCAAAGTAATCGTGTCGGTTTAGGTTCATAGCCCGTTAAATCTACACACCAGCGGTTCTCCGCCTGATGTGTTACACGGCCGTCGCCCGCGTTTGTACATTATGTGTGTAAGGTGTACTGTGAACTGAAATGAGGCCTACACAGTAATCCGGCCTGTTAGATGCACCACTTATTGTGATTTCTACACCCGCAGCCCGTGAACTAGCTCAGAACAATGGTTGTGACTCTTTGCGAAAAAATGTTGGACATCCTTGAAGTAGGTCGCCACTGCTAAGACTGCCTGAAAATATTGTGTATTACACGCCAACTCAGCCAAGTATTGTTATAATCATCATCATCATCATCATCATTAATTTGGTTGTTTGTGTATTTGTTGTGTTTTTGTGCTGGCTTTACAATTGAAACTTGCACTTAAACTGCACTTTAATAAGTACCTATTTATTATTATTATTATTATTATTATTATTATATTGTCTCTTGCCACAGGCCATTTCTCCCTGGCACTTCTGTTTAACCAACGGTGATCCCCACCGCTCAGGCTTCCAGTTTCAGACTGCAGTACTTCCCGTATTATGTGTGATGTTCCAAGTACAGCTGCCTTCTGTAGCGAATCTATTTAGTATTTTCCTGGTATGGCTTCTAAATTTTTCCTTAAACCTCTTGTTACTATTCCTGTGGCTCCAATTATTACCGGTACAGCCATACAGTTCATGTTTCACATTCGCTGTGTCTCTATACATAAGACTCTTGTAGTTTAGTTTCTTCTCTGCTTCCTTTCGCGCGACATTTCTGCCCGCTGGTATTGCCACCTCTATCAGTTTATATCTTTTCTGTTTTTTGCTTTTAGTTATTATATCTGTCCTGTTTGCTTTGTCGTCATCGTCGTCGTCGTCGTCGTCGCCATCATCATCATCATCATCATCATCATCATCATCATCATCATCACTGCACTTCTACGCGTCATCTCAGGTCGAAGATATTTCACTTGTGTGTTTATCTGTCCATATCGTGACAGCAGCTTTACAATTGATCATGACGTTTTTGTAACTTTTAGGCCTAACCGTGGTAGTTGTGCTCGATTGCCTCAGCGAGTGTCTCGCATTGTTTTTCCCTGAGTCGGGGTTTCACCGTATACTAGCAACGGCTGTAGTTTAAATTTTTCTCCATATTCTAGCAACTGCCCTAATTAAGGTTTTCCTCTCGCGACTGATTTTTCTCTTTAGGATCAAGCGATGCATGAAAAATTGAAGAATGGCTTCTTTTTGAATTGCTTGATGGTGAGGACGAAGCCGTTACTTTCCATCGAAACGGAATTACTCATCCAATGACAGTGTTGCGTCCCAGACCTTCAAAAGTTACACCAACTTAACAATTAACAGCATCCTTAAATATAACCGTCAGTCTGTTCTAGTTCCTTAAAAACACCTTGTATATTATCCTCCCATCTGCGTCTACCTCGGGCTATGTATATAGGTCTAGGCATGCGATAGTTTATCTTCATTTTTTCGCCTTGAAACTTAAAGATGAATTATATAAAGAGATAATTATACCTGTTACTTTGTGTGGCAGTGAGTACAGGCCTGCCCTCTGGAGGACAGAACACAGATTGGCGTTGTTTGTGAGTAGGATGGCGAGGAGAATATTTTGACGCAAGAGCGAGGAAGCAACAATGGGAGGTAGGAAGTGCACTGTGCAATCTGCGTTCACCATGTATTGTGACGAGGAACTAACAAACGATGATGATAAGGATCATGCTTTACGTAGAGGGGAGATAAGAAACGTGTTGATTACTTTATTCGGGACGCCTGAAGAGAACAGATCACTTGGGGATTTTCAGGAAACTTACTTTTTGTCAGGGACGTTGCGTGGAGGTGTTATGTATTGAATTTTTGTCCAAACTGGACAAAAATGTAGAATGCAGGGCAACATTCCATTTACTTTCGCCAGTACAGTATGCATTACACCGCACCTATTTTCACGAAGCTTACAGTTGGACACCGGAAATGCGTGAAGGTCTCCTACACCGTATTTAACCCAGATCGGCCAAGAAATCTGGAACTTAGGAGTAGAAATTTATTTACGCCCTTAAGTAAAGTGAATTACGCCGGTTTTTTTTATGAAAATCCGACAAACGGTTTAGTCGCTGGTGCTATGTCACAGACGGACCGACTAAGATCTCCACACGAGTTCTTGTTGTTTTTTGTTTTTTTTCCTTGCTTAAAGAACTTCTGAAAAGCAAAGAACCAGTGAAAGCCCAGCTGCTTTTCGGGTCCGACTTTGGGACCGTAGAACGTGGGCATTTGAGGGAGCATAAGACCGACTTGAGTTTCTAACACAGTCATAAATGTGGCTCCTGAACAGCGGTTATATAGGGTAGTAGTGTACATCCGATTTACACAGTAACTTACTAAGAACATCAACGAATTTGTGAACTGTGCAAGCGATAAAACAACTGACAAGTTCTACGTTCTACTACGTGGCCCAAGAACGTCACTTGTTAGATTAAAATGTAATTTGCTAAAAACATCGGCAGATTTACAAACTGGTTTAGCAGCAGAAACGTCTATCAGAGGGGGGAGGAAACATTAAGTGTACATGAATTTCGAGCAGGGACACGAATACCGACTGTTGGAAGATGCGAGGGACGTAATCTGGAGCCATTACAAACATATGGGTCCAAATTTCACTTTCTTAACGCCACTAGTTTACTGATGGAAGCGAAAGCTAAAAATTTTTTTCGCACGGCCGCTGTGTTGGTATTTTGTTCTACAAAAGCGTTACATTAAGGGAAGTTGCGTATTTTACCAATACCTTTTAACTAACTAACTAACTAACTAACTAACTAACTAACTAACTAACTAACTAACTAACTCCATGGAACAGAGGCCTTCTTGAGAAGCTAACAGTTTCTCAGCTAGTCAAGAAATTCCCCGCATTTTATGGAACCCGAAGGTTCATTACCGCATTCACAAGAGCCCGCCACCTGTCCCTATCCTGAGCCAGATCAATCCAGTTCATGTCCTCCCATCCCACTTCCCGAATATCCATCTTAATATTATCCTCCCATCTACGCCTGGGTCTCCCAACTGGTCGCCTTCCCTCGGGTCTCCCCACCAAAATCCGGTATGCACCTCTCTCCTCCCCCATACGTGCCACATGCCCCGCCCATCTCAGTCTTCTCGATTTGATTACCCGAATAATATTTGGTGATGAGTACAGGTCATTAAGTTCCTCATTATGTAGTCTTCTCCAATCCCCCGTCGCCTCGTCCCTCTTAGGCCCAAATATCCTCCTCAGCACCCTATTCTCGAACACCCTCAGTCTTTGTTCCTCCCTCAGTGTGAGAGACCAAGTTTCGCATCCATACAGAACAACAGGTAAAATTATAGTTCTGTATACCCTAATCTTTGTGTTTTTGGATAGCAACCTGGAAGACAAAAGATTCTGCACCGAATGATGGCAAGCATTCCCCGACTTCAATCTGCTCTTAATTTCTTCATGAATGGAGTTTCGATTCGTTAGGGTTGCTCCCAAATATTTGAATTCTTCCACCCTTTCAAAGGATTTATTATCTATATTTATGTTGAGATTGTGTTCTGCATTCTGATTTCGAGACATGACCATGTACTTAGTTTTCTCAGCATTTACTTCTAGACCAATCTCCTTACTAGCAATAATTAAATCTTCTGCATTTTTCTTTATGCTATGTACGCTTCCGCCCAATATATTAACATCATCAGCATAAACCAGAAGCTGATGTGTACCATTCAATTTCAAGCCCTCCTGGTTTGCCTGAACCCTCCTAATGGCATATTCTAAAGTAAAGTTGAAAAGCAATGGCGACAGAGCATCTCCTTGTTTCAAGCCATTTTTAATAGGGAACGTGTCAGACAGATGTTTGCCTACCCGAACTCTGCTATATGTTTCACTTAGGCACATTTTTATTAACCTTACTAGTTTCATGGGGATACCGAACTCAATGAGAATATTATACAAGACCTCCCTCCTAACTGAATCATAGGCTTTCTTGAAGTCTATAAATAGCTGATGCACTGGCTCATTGTATTCCCATTTTTTCTCAAGTATTTGACGAATACTGAATATATGATCAGTGGTTGACCTCCAATACCTTTTACGATACGTAATTTGAGGACCTTGGCGCTAATGTCACAACCACCTCACAAGTTCGCACGTCCACCATGTTATTACTGGTTGTGGAGGAATTAAGGTGTAAGGCATTGGGTTGGCCTCCTGTGGTATGAAATTGCTATCAAGTTTTGTGAAAAATAGCCGTTTAGTTCAAAGTTGAATTCGACACACCAACACACACACGCACACCAACACACACACAATACACACACACCAACACACACACACACCAATACACACATACACCAATACACACGCACCAACACACACACACCGATACACACTCACCAATACACACACACCAATACACACACGCACCAACACACACACACCGATACACACTCACCAATACACACACACCAACACACACACACACCAATACACACACCAACACACACACCAATACACACGCCAACACACACACGCCAATACACACACACCAACACACACACCAATACACACACACACCAATACACACACACCAATACACACACACCAACACACACACACCAATACACACACACCAATACACACACACACCAACACACACACACCAATACACACACACACCAACACACACACCAATACACACGCCAACACACACACACACCAATACACACACACACACACAAGTACATGCCTAGATACCGTGATTTTTTCCTGCGCCTGTGTTTCTTTCTTCTTTACAGGAACGAAGGTAGGCTAAAAGTTGGCTGTAGATTAAGAAATGAGCCGTACTGTATGTGCATCACAACCACAATTCAATCAGGAAGACCGATGGTCTGATCTGATGGCGCCCAGCGACAAGGTAAAATATTTATTCATTACTCATGTAGGTGGCCATGACGCGTCAGTAACGCGCTTTTCTCTCGGACGTATGGACTACCATTACATTTTTTTCTTAGAAGAGTGTGGGGACCAATTCCGTAAAAAGCTTTTGCTTTGTGTATAAAGGAAGCATTGGAGATTTGAAAAATGTGTAATTTGCTCTGTATCTTACACAATTTGTCACCGTTTGTTCAAGTTATAGAAATTCAAATTTATGTTGTATGCATTCTGCTCGAATGTGGGTAAGGTAAAATGTATTGCAACCTTTTTAAGACGGTACAATTTAGAGTATACAGACAAAAAGCAAGAGGCGAGAAAGTGTGTCTTTTCATAGTTTGGTAGGCTTGCGTGAGATATGGCGCGTAGGTATGTGTTCGACACACATTTTGTAATGTTTTTAATCACATTACATGTCTGTCATGCATCTATGTTTCATTCAGCAATGTTCCGTCTGTGACCAGAATCAGGAAGGCGCAGTCCGTAGCAGGTTGTAGTTCCCACGTGCGTTCGTTGCAGTCCAGACATTCTGAATATTCACAGCTCTTTCGAGTACGTTTGAGAAACCAAAATTCCAGTTATGAAGAAATTAAGAGTATATTGAACTCAGAGATCGTTCGCTATCCTTCGGTGCAGAATAATTTGCCTCCCAGTTTGCTAGTCATCATCATCATCATCATCATCATCATCATCATCATCATCATGAGCCGTGAAGTGTTAGGCGCAGTGCCTGTTCTTTATGCCTCGAGATGAAGCTGGTCCTTCCATCTTTTCCTTGGGCGTCCTATGCTTCTCTTCCCCTTTGGCCTATATTTCAGTGCCTGTTTGGGTATCCTGTCTGTGTCCATTCTCTCTACGTGCTGTAGCCACTCTCGTTGGTACCGTTTTATTTCCAAAACAATGTTCTGCACTCCAAGTTTCTCCCTCACGGATTGATTTCTCTCCCTGTCTAACTTAATAATTCCCAATAAATATCTTAAAAATTTCATTTGTGCTGCTTCCAGTCTTTGTTCATCTCGTTTCTTCAGCACCCAGGCTTCACTGCCGAACTTTAAGGCTGCTTTAGCTGTGATATTGTGGATTCTTAATTTCGTTTCTACAGTCATTTGCTTTTCAAAATGTCTTTGTATAACGCCATTTATTTTGGTATATGTTTGTATCTTATCTTCCAAATCACTTCTGTAATCCGATATAAGGTATCCTAGGTATTCAAAATATGATACCTGTTTAATAGGATTGTCGCAGTTTGCAGTTCAAAAATATAAAGATTAAAATATACAGAACCGTAATTTTACCTGTTGTTTTGTATGGGTGTGAAACTTGTTCTGTCACCCTGAGGGAGGATTATAGGCTGAGGGTGTTTGAAAATAGGGTGCTGAGGAGGATATTTGGGCCTAAGGTTGACAAGGTAAGAGGGGAGTGGAGAAGACAGCATAACTGAGGAGTTTTATCGTCCGTACTCCTCGCCAAATATTATTCGGGAGATCAGTTGAAGAAGAATGAGATGGGCGGGGCATGTGACACGTATTGGGGACAGGAGAGGTGCATACAGGGTTCTGGTGGGGAGACCTGAGGGAAAGAGACCACTTGGAAGACCTAAGCATAGATGGGAGAGTAATAGTAAAATATATCTTCAAGAAGCGAGATGGGGGGCATGATCTGGCTCAGGATAGGGGCAATTGGCGGGCTCTTGTGAATGCAATAATGAATCTCTGGTTTCATAAAATTCGGGAAATGTGTTGGCTAGCTGAGGAATTGTTAGTTTCTCCTCCATGCAGTTAGTTCCGAATGCCTTTGGAAGTGTTAACAGGAGATGAAGAGATGGTCAATTGTATCTGTTAATTGAATTCTTAGGTACGTTGCCTTTCAGTTACCTGATTAAAACCGTTAACGTGAGTGTGTGTTTTAATAATTTTTACTCATCGTTCTGCTGTAGAATTTGCAAATCATAAGTAGTGTCTACAATTGTTATCTTATTCAGACCGTGCACATTCTTACAATCAGTACATTAACCAACTTACGCACTTAGCAAAATACATTCAAAAGCAAATGTAAAATTCCTACATGATTCGGCACCGAGGTGCCATCATCAGGGAGTTATCTGAATAAAGGAGTACAGGGCCAGCCCGCTTATGTATATGTGTGTGTGTGTGTGTGTGTGTGTGTGTGTGTATGTATGTATGTATGTATGTATATATGTATGTGTGTGTATGTATGTATATATGTATGTGTGTTTGTATGTATGTATGTATTGTGTGTGTATGTACGTATGTATGTATGTATGTATGTATGTATGTATGTATGTATGTATGTATGTATGTGTGTATGTATGTATGTATGTATGTATGTGTGTTTGTATGTATGTATGTGTGTGTATGTATATATGTACGTATGTTTGTTTGTTTGTTTGTTTGTATGTATGTATGTATGTGTGTGTGTGTATGTATGTATGTATGTATGTATGTATGTATGTATATATATATGTATGTATGTTTGTATGTATGTATGTATGTATATTTGTATGTATGTATGTGTGTATGTATGTATATATGTATGTGTGTGTGTATGTATGTATGTATGTGTGTATGTATGTATGTATATATGTATGTGTGTTTGTATGTATGTATGTTTGTATGTATGTATGTATGTAGGTATGTGTGTGTATATATGTATATGTTTGTATGTATGTATGTATGTATATATGTATGTATGTATGTATATATGTATGTATGTATGTGTGTGTATGTATGTATGTGTGTGTATGTATGTATGTGTGTATGTATTGTGTCGCCTTCATTAAAATGATTTAAATGATTAAAATATTGCGAACGCACTTGAAGATTCCGACCCGCAGTTGATGATGTTCTTTCGCCTGTCCGTACAAGAAAGTACACGCCTCTGATTGTGCAGTGCCATCTTGGCACATGCACATCCACTGAGTCTGGTCTGTATTTCAGCAATTGTCTTGTAACTGCCCGCAATCAGCCCAAGCTATAGAGGGTCCTGACGTTCCAAATTCCAATTCCCGTATCCATTTTCTGTTGCATACTTCGTTCCAAATAGTCCGTCCGGGGCCCTGTGGAGTACTTCATAACACGCCCTTTATTACAGTCAGGAGTCTCTAGATTTTCGTCCAGCCCCAAGCTGGAGGACCACCCCTGTCGGCTGTCCGCCATACTGTCAGCTGCCGTGTTTGTTAAATGGAAGTCATCGTCTCCATCCGTAACTTGAGGACGTGTCATACCGCGGTGACAGAAATCCACGTAACATGGTAAAGTAGCTTAGGGAATTTAAAGGGAGGTAGAGTGCGCTCGTATATAGCTTACGTTTCGTTGTAAGTACAAGAATATTAGGTGTATTTGTCAGTTTAGACACTTCAGCAACGATTTACAATACGTAGCTTTTCGCTTATTTAAGTTTATTGTGTTCAAACAATCGTTAGCAGTTATGTCTTTGCCGCATGTTTCCGTTACATTTTAGAATGAGGGATCGATTTTCCCCACGTCTGTTAAAAGCACTCAACCCACTCCGTGGCTAAAGCTGCCATATAAATTTGGAGAAGAGAATGTCATTTGTAGGCATTAGTGTACGTATTAGGTTCGAATAATTTATCGATATTATCGAGAAAGGTAGGCGAGACCTGTTTTCACTCCCCGCACTTGCGTTTCTTAGAACACACTTCTATCTTCATTGTATATTTCCTTCGCTTGTTTCAGGTTTAATTAGATGACAGATACCCCTGCAGCAGCATGCTTGCTTCCAACTTCATTTTTCACGTAGTCCTTTCCTCTTAGTGTCCCCATTCTTCTTATTTTCGTGTGTTGCTCATTTTTTACTGTGAGCTGTAATTTCTCTTTTTTTGCTGTGTCAGAATGCTCTTGAAATGCGCTTCAGTTTGTTTTTTTTTAATAAAAATATCTTACTATTGTTTTTACCTTTCTGAGGTTATGTGCGGTTTGTATGAATGCATCTGACTCCTAGAAAGAATCTGCTGTCAGAAACATAGGGAGTGGAAGTTGTGAGTGCCAGGAACGGGTGTTTTGTTTTATATTTTGGATTTGATTATTCATTTTGTTGATGTATAATGAACCACAGTGTGGGCTTGGAACGGGGCTTTCAGGGGATGCTTTCGTATGCTTTAAGTGCAGAAATTTCACCTGCAAAAATCTGTGTAGTACGACTCATACCTCAGCAAACTGTTAGCACCAACAAATGCACAGTAGTGAAGATATATACAGCGTGTGTTAGAAACTCCAAAAACCGTACTGTGCCTACCGTTCATATAGAAACATCTGATTTCTAAGCTCACAGTAAAAAAGGAAACATCTGTATCTGAACTGCGTATAAACCATCTGTTTTTATACACATTTTATGACAAGATATTGCCACGCTGCATGTGTAATTTTAGTTTTTAAACATATCCCTGAAGATGATTCCAATAGGGATCGAAACAAGTTGGAATAAAGTTTTATAATGTAAGAATATTATCCATAATAACAGTGCATTAGTTTGTATGAATTTATACTTGCTTAACCCCTACATATGTTTCGACAAGTTATTATTATCATCAGGGGATTTCAATCATCATTCATGGTGACTGTGAACTTTATGTGTTGATTTCTTACTGTGTGATTTTTTAACATGCAGATGGTTGTGAAGACTTTGTATATCTTTGGACAAAGACCTCCTAATGATGAAAATAACTTGTCGAAACATATGTACGGGTTTTTGGAGTTTTTTAACCCTTTAAAGACGGAACGTAATCTGATTATATAAGGACTCAGTGCTACCGCCCTGTAAACACTCTCCACCTCGTTTATAAAAGCCATTCGGTCAATGATGTATAAGGAAAAAGTTGCTGTTTGTTGTGAGATCCGTACAAAACACATAAACGCAATGTGGGCACCACGTAGAATTTTTTAATGTTAAACCTGGTCGCATGTAAAGTTACCGCTAGGCTTTAAAAGGTTAATGCATGCTGTGTGTGTATTCACTGTTGTGCGTTTGTTTCTTCTAATAAACGTATAACAAGATGCACGGTTTGTGTAATATAAAATCCACATTTCGATAATTTGCTATCGTGCTATGTATTGGCCTCGACACATTCGCCCATTTTCACGGAGCAGTAGGATTGGCGAGGGATGCTTGCGGTCTATGCGGATGTCTACAACACTCTTATCTCCGTGTGCCTCGGCTTTGCCGGGTGAACGTGGGAAATTGAACGTAATTACGCCAGTTAATTGAAATTCATTATCTTCACGGAGTTCGAATGAACGTTGTGGGCTTAAAGTTACTACCCAGAAGCGTCGTATTAGAGTCAGTTTTCACATTAAAAGAAACAAATCTTAGCGGAAGCCGATCCCAGAGGCCGCGCCGTCTAAGGCGTAGGTCTGCGGCCGAGCGCTTGCTGGGATCGTGGGTTCGAATCCCACCGGGGGCATGCATTTTTTTTCTCTTGTACAGTGTTTGTGTTGTCAGGTAGAGGTCTCTGCGACGGGCCGATCCCTCGTCCAGAGGAGTCCTACCGACTGTGGTGTGTGTCTGAGTGTGATGAAGTGAAAATAAACAACCTCGCCACCTGCTGTGAGTAGGTAGAAGAGGGAAGGACTGCGAAACGAAACTTTGTTCAGTTCTTAGGTTACAAGACCAATTTGATAGCAACCAAACAGAAACTGCTGCATGTAAACAGACACAGAATACGAGACAAGCAGGTGTTGGCAGGTGGTGCTGACTTGCACTTGCTCAGTGTGTGTGGTTCATTGGATGACTTTTTTTTAATACTTTGATAAATCAGCGGGTTTCTTAAACAGGACGTTTGTTGACAGCTGTGCAACTGTCAGCTCTTCAAGAAAGGCTGTGCCATAGATGTTGTTTAGGTAGCCTGTTATATCAACAACTTGAATGGAGCAAAAATCTGTACGAATCAATAAACTGTGTATTTTAACTGCATTTTAATGCTATACCATCTATACCTATGTCTTCCAAGTGGACTCTGTCCCTAAGGTTTCCCCACCAAAATCTCTGTATGCGTGTCTGTTCTTTCATTGCTGCCACATGCCCCGCCCATCTCAGATCCTTCATGTAATTTTATTTGATTGCAGCTTTGTTTGTTACAGCTGTATTGCTTTGTGATTTGTTACCTACGGGGCATTATTTATCACATTTCTGCCAAAGATGTCGTTTTGCATTTCTTCGTAATTTATGCTGATCATGTTAATATATTGGGAGGAAGCATACACACTGTAAAGAAGAACACAGAAGCTTTAGTAGTTGCTAGTAAGGAGACTGGTCTAGATGTAAGTGCCGAGGAAACGGTCTAGATGTAAGTGCTGAGAAAGCTAAGTACATGGTCATGCCTCGAGATCAGAATGCAGGACAGTATCAAAACATAAAGATAGATAATAAATCATTTCAAAGAGTGGAACAGTTCAGATATTTGGGAAAAACCGTAACGAATCAGAATTCCATTCATGAAGAAGTTAAGAGCAGATTGAAGTCGGGGAATACTTGCTGTATTCGGTGCAGAAACTTTTGTCTTCCAGGTTGCTATCCAAAAACACAAAGATTAGGGTATACAGAACTGTAGTTTAACCTGTTGTTTTGTATGGGTGTGAAACTTGGTCTCTCACAATGAGGGAGGAACAAAGACTGAGGGTGTTCGAGAATAGGGTGCTGAGGAGGATATTTGGGCCTAAGAGGGACGAGGCGACAGGGGAGTGGAGAAGACTACATGACGAGGAACTTAATGACCTGTACTCATCACCAAATATTATTCGGGTAATCAAATCGAGAAGAATGGGATAGGCGGGGCATGTGGCACGTATGGGGAAAAGAGAGGTGCATACCGGATTTTGGTGGGGAGACCGGAGGGAAGGCGACCACTTGGGAGACCCAGGCGTAGATGGGAGGATAATATTAAAATGGATCTTAAAGACGTGGGATGTGGCATGGACTGGATTGATCTGGCTCAGGATAGGGACAGGTGGCGGGCTCTTGTGAATGCGGTAATGAACCTCCGGGTTCCATAAACTGCGTGGAATTTCTTGACTAGCTGAGGACCTGTTAGCTTCTCAATAAGGCCTCTGCTCCATGGAGTTAGTTATTAGTACGAATAAATGACACTAAATTTTATAAAAACGGAGACCGTATCGTATATATTACGCACTTAGACATAACTCCTGTTGCTATTTTCCTTCGTAAAAATGTGGTCAAATAAAAACTGGAACATCAGTGCCACTTTTGTGCCATACCCTCGCGGTCTTAAGTTGGAGCCGGCTGGGAGCATGCTTGGTTCGCAGGGGACTTGGTTTGTCGCTCAACTGGAACGGAATGAGATAATTGAAGTTGGTAACTGCAACGTGAGGATGTCTATAGACCCTCAATATATATAACAGTAATTCCTCGTCGATTTCGTGGAATACAGTTGGTGTCAAGAATAGGCTGGCGGTGGGGCGGAGAGGTGTCGGTGGTCTGGCGAGCGTGGGACGTAGTGGGCGTCCTTATCTCTGTATCACAACTGCTGCTGGAGATGAGAGAAACAAGACGCGGTTCCTCCAGGTTGGGTGTACCATGTTACACTGACAAATCGACGCGAAGCGCGCGCGCGCGCGCACCAAGGCCTTGTTTTACGCCTGTTTATTTTACGTCGTTCTTGCTTTAAAGTCCCTTGCCAATTGACACCACTTCTTAATTCACGCTCATTTTGATTTAACGCCCTTTGGCTGGTTTATTTGCATTTATTTAAGCCTTTTTTCTTACACTTACGCACAATGTTACTGTTTATTTATTGATAAATAAACAGAATATTACTGTTTATTTGTTAATAAATAAACAGAATATTACTATTTATTTGTTAATAAATAAACAGGCTATTACTGTTTATTTATTGATAAATAAACAGAATATTACTGTTTATTTATTAATAAATGAGCATAATACTACTGTTTATTTATTGATAAATAAACAGTAATATTGTGCATAAGTTGGCTCTGTTTTGCTGTATTGATGACGTGCACGGAAATGAATAACATAAAAAAACTTTTTTTCTTATTCGAATATCATTTTTAATTTACGCCGTTTTTAGTTACACCCACTTTTTCAGCAACTCAACTGGGGCATAAAACAAGGGATGGGTGTATCGTGTAGTGTCTATATAGTGAAGTTTTTTTTTCCGTTGGCCCAGCAGCCCCAGTGGGGCCAGGGCCCCCTCATTATCGAGGCATCACTGTTAAACTCAGGCACACTACACTCGGTAGGACTCCTCCGGACGAGTGATCAGCCCGTCGCAGAGACGTCTACCTGACAACACACAACACTCACACGAGACAGACATCCATGCCGCCTTCGGGATTTGAACCCACAATCCCAGCAAGCGATCGGCCGCAGACCCACGCCTTAGACCGCTCGGTCACTGGGATCGGCAGTGTAAGATTACTAAAGCTTATATTAAGTTGCTGGAAAGACCCGTTTTGGTATTCGTGTTTGAATAATTTGATAGAATTCTTCCCGTTATGCTATGGAAGATTCAGTAACAGATTTTTAAACAGTCCGTCCAACACAACTAGGTTTTTTGAATAAATATAGTTGTGTTGGACAGACTGTTTAAATGTTTGTTATGGGATCTCCAAGTTTGGTTATTTGAAACAAGTAAAAGTAGACGAAGAACGACAGCTGTGGACGTGACAGCGGTACAAATTTAAAAACTGAATTTAATTGCGTATCAACTGCAAAAGCGCTAGCTAAATGGCTAAAACTTTGAACATCCTTATAAACGTGTTCGATAATAGTAGGAAGTATCGTGGCTGGAACTGCTTTATGATGAAGGTCCGGGGTTCGGATCTCGCGCGTAGACCCGATCTGCTTACTGGTTTTTCGTTGTTTTCTTCTTTACTTGCAGGGGCCGGGATATCAGCCAAACATATGTCCGTGTCGTTTCTCCGTACATCCTTTCCAATTTATTAATTATGAATGCCATATCATTCGAGGCTTTATAGTCTGAACAATTGAAAGAGCCCTTTAATGAATAGAAAGAATATCGGAGCTAAGCATATGTGCAGTGAAGTATATTGTGTCTTGTGCGCAGCTAGGAACCAACACCGCACGTTGATATGATCAAAGCAATTTATCGCCCACTAAATGCAATGGTGGCTCATTTAAAAAAATTGTCTATTTGTAGTTCTGCCACTATTGCATTTAGTGGGCGAATTAACCGTTTTATATTCAAAGGTAATTAGGGAGTGTGTGCATGTCGGTTATACTGTAGGCTTTGTAGAAAGTAGATAAGAGAATTTTCCTCTGAGCAATCTGTTGACTTTGAACCGTTGCAATCGAGGCAATGGATGACGATTTTAGTTTCCAGGAGGTTGGGGTTATGTGGCTCACTGAATGAAACAGTGGTACAACTACAAACGGGCAATTTTTGAAATGTGCCACTATTGCATTCACTGAGCGTTATATTCGCAAGCAGACCGGTGTAATCTAGACTCCATGCAGTGAAACTAACTAACTCACTAACTAACTAACTAACTAACTAACCAACTAACTAACTCCATGAAACAGAGGCCTTCTTGAGAAGCTAACAGTTTCTCAGCTACTCAAGAAATTCCCCGCATTTTATGGAACCTGGGGGTTCATTACCGCATTCACAAGAGCCCGCCACCTGCCCTATCCTGAACCCGCTCAATCCAGTCCACGTCCCCCATCCCACGCCTTGAAAATCGATTTTAATATTATCCTCCCATCTACGCCTGGGTCTCCCAAGTGATCGCCTTCCCTCAGGTCTCCCCACAAAAGTCCTGGATGCACCGCTCTTTTCCCCCATACGTGCTACATTCCCCGCCCATCTCATTCTTCTCTATATGATTACCCGAATAATATTTGGTGATGAGTACAGGTCATTAAGTTCCTCGTTATGTAGTCTTCTCCACTCCCCTGTCGCCTCGTCCCTCGTAGGCCCAAATATCCTCCTCAGCACCCTATTCTCGAACACCCCCAGTCTTTGTTCCGTGCAGTGAAAGAAACGTATAAAAGCATGCTACATTTGTACTAATGCGAATGTGTATTGAATTACGAATTCTCATAACATGCGGGGATTTCCATCGCATGAGCCGTGCATTAACTTCATAGAATCTTCAGTATGTATTGCGGCTTTTGTACTCGCATTATTTCGACACCGAAATCAGATTACTGAGCCAGGCGTAAGCTTCTGTAGGTTTCGCCTCTATTTCACGACATGTAAAAGCTGTTTCAGACATCAAGTTAAATTTCAGTCATGTAAGGCGTCCTTCTACTCTGTAAAGCGGGGTAACTCTTACTGGTTCATGTCTGATCCCCGTAAATGCGTTTTACTCGACGGAAATCTAATATTGGCTGTCCTTTATGATTTTATTCTGTAAAGATATGCACATTATGAAAGAAATGCACAGAAATCCCTCGCCAGTTGTCAGTTCCTGTTTGTGTACAGTTTTTTCAATTGCGTAATAAGGAGCGTCATGATTTCTACGCCACATCAGATATTATCCAGTTGATGAAATCGATAAGAATTGTATGGGTGGGACATGTAACACGTATTGGAGAGGGCACAGAGGGTTTTGGTTGGGAAACCTAAGGGAAAGAGCAACCTGGAAGACCTAGGCGTGGATGGACTGGAAAGATATGGCTGTAAAGAGCGTCAAGTGACGGGCTGCGGTTCCATAAGATGCGGGGAAATTCTTCACAAGCTGAAAAACTGTTCGCTTCTCCAGGACTCTGCTCGATTGGGGTTCGTTGGTGAGATGGTTCGTACCAAACGGCTTCGTTGTTAACATTACTTTCTTCTATTTAGAATCTAGATGTTCAGTTAGCCGATCCCAGTGGTCGCGCGGTCTAAGGCGTGGATCTGAGGCCTCTCGCTTGCTGGGATTACGGGTTCGAATCCCGCCGGTGGCGTGGATGTCTGTCTCTTATGAGTGTTGTGTGTTGTGAGGTAGAGGTCTCTGCGTCGGGCTGATCACTCGTCCAGGGGAGTCCTACGGAATGTGGTGTGTGTCTGAGTGTGATCGTGAAGCCTCGATAATGAGGAGGCCCTGGCCCACTGGGGGTAGTGGCGCCACTGGGGGGAGAGAAGTATATTCAGTTAAGTCACAACGCGATTACCCCCACACTCTTGCAAACAGCCGGTTGCCAAATCTGTTCATAGTTAACCCTTTAAAGACGGAACGTATCTGTTTTATATAAGGCCTCAGTGCGTACCGCGCAGTAAACACTCTACACTTCGGTTATATAAGAAAACTGTTAATGTCGTATAAGGCAAAAGTTGCTGATTGTTTTGAGACCCATACAAAACGCATAAATGAAATGTGGGCACCATGTAGAATTTCTGAATGTTAAAATGGGGAGTTCGTAAAGTTACCGCTAGGTTTAACAGGTTATTGTGCGGTTTATTATGTCCCAATGCGTGGTTAAAGGAACGTGGCCAACGATGATCATTTTGCAGACTTATTCAGTGGTGAAATTTAATTAACTTTTACAGCGTTGTGTTCACTACTGAATTTCACGTAAAAGCTGGGATTTTTTTTTTCCCCATACCGTTACAATATTATGACAGACTCGAACGTCGAGAGCAACTTCATAAATTTTGCGTTTTAGAGTGTCGACGGTGTGTGTAACCAAATGACTGTTGCTGTTACGTTAAACACAATGGAATATGACAGAAATATTTTGCATGGTTGATGCCGATGCTTAAACTATAATTTGCCAATAATTGCGCGATTTCAACTAGCATTAAGTTCACACAAGGGATAGAAAATATCTATTATGTATTTTTTTTTTGCTATATCCAGCTGTCATTTCGCAGAGCATTTAACCCGTATTTGCGCCTGTATTATGTTATACGATACTAATAAACTTAAACGGCTGTTTAGTCGCCAGAAGCGGGCACTATTGTATCCATTTACGTTGTCATGATTTTCTTCACGCTGTAGCGACGCCTGTTGCATTGACTGAGGCTTTAAGGGGTAATAATAATATGTGACTGGATCAGGGGTGCACAAATTCCGGGCGCTAGGTAGCCAGAGCAATTAAATTTTGTACGGTGGTGCATAATATTTTTTGGTCTTCAGTTTCATGTCACACTTTTGGCGACCAGAATTTTGAGATGGTTCCTGCATTTTTGTACCGCTAGCCTGGACAGTTATTTGTTACCGCTTCTGAGTAAAATATTTTACAACGTACAGAACACCCCACTGATCTTTTCCCCTCCATGCGAAGTCTACATCTGCCGGGAGTTCAGAGTCCGTATTTTGCCTGCAGTTCAGCTTACCTAATTTCTTAGAACAGTCTCGAAATGCTGATCTCCAGCTTCTAAGCAGACTTCGCACGTTGTGGAAATATTTATTGACGTACGCCAGAACTTTTTCCTGGGATTGTTGGCAATTTCTTTTCCAAAATTGTCCTTCAGTTCTTCCAATTAAAATACAGTCGAATCCAGTTATAACGACACTCGTTTATAACGACACAAAATATTCAGTCCCTTTCGTGACTTCATAACCGATTTCGACTGTATTTCGTAGGCACTATTTACAGGGAGGTGTTAGAGCGTCGCCCACGAACAACGAAGCGTCATGCTTCTTCATTCAGGCTGACTTCATTCAGTGACACCACGTAATTAACCCTTTAAAGACGAAGCGTACCTGTTTTATATAAGGACTCAGTGCGTACCGCGCTGTAAACACTCTCCACTTCGGTTATAAAAACTAGTATCTTAATGTTTTATAAGGCAAAAGTTGCTGTTTGTTCTGAGATCCGTACAAAACACATAAACGCAGTGTGGGCACCACGTAGAATTTTTTAATGTTAAACCTGGTGGTACGTAAAGTTACCGCTAGGCTTTGAAGGTTTGACGGTTATAGCTTAGTGACGCTTATTTAGACCGGTTCGCTTTGAAGATGATTACAACTTTTTGTGTGATATCAACCAACAAATGCACACAACTGTCATTAGGTTCACAATAATATTTTTAAAACACTACACTCCTACATGTTTCGGACCTTACTGGTGCATCATCAGGGATTACATTAATTATTGTTGTATAAAACAATTGACAATATTTTGTCTTTGTGTGTGTGTGTGTGTGTGTGTGTGTGTGTGTGTGTGTGTGTGTGTGTGTGTGCGCGCGCGTGTAACTGATGGAAACCTTCCGTGTAGTGAACATGTGTAGTGGAGAGAACTATTACACTGTAAGTTAGAGCAACGTGTGGATGTGTTGGACGTGTTCCAGCAGTGCTTCCGCATATGCACGACACCAAAATATTGTTTTATACAGCAATAATTGATATACTCCCTGATGATGGAGCAGTAGTGTCTGAAAAATGTAGGAGTGTAGTGTTTTAAATATATTATTATGAATTTAATGACAATTGTTTGCATTTGTTGGTTAATATAAAGTACCTAGTTATAATGCACTGAGGGTGTTCGAGAATAGGGTGCTGAGGAGGATATTTGGGCCTAAGGGGAGAGAAGCGACAGGGGAGTGGAGAAGACTACATAACGAGGAACTTAATGACCTGTACTCATCACCAAATATTATTCGGGTAATCATATAGAGAAGAATGAGATGGGCGGGGCATGTAGCACGTATGGGGGAAAAGAGAGGTGTATACAGGATTTTGGTGGGGAGACCTGAGGGAGGGCGACCATTTGGGAGACCCAGGCATAGATGAGAGGATAATATTAAAATGAATCTTCAAGCTGTGGGATGAGGGGCATGGACTGGATTGAACTGGTTCAGGATAGGGACGGGTGGTGGGGTATTGTGAATGCGGTAATGAACCTCCGGGTTCCATAAAATGCGGGGAATTTCTTGAGTAGCTGAGAAACTGTTAGCTTCTCAAGAAGGCCTCTGCTCCATGGAGTTAGTTATAATGCACAGAATGGAAAATATAAAATAACTCGGAGTGTTGAACGCCAAAGGATGACCAATAAGGACACCGTGGCCAATTTAAATGTGCCGTATGTCTGAGAATTATCCCTCAGTACCGAGAGAACGCAGCATTCAGACAATAGCCCGTTCCCCGGCGCTGCCAGCTGACCTGCAGAGCTCAGCGTTACTGAATTATTCAAGCTGGAGTGGTAGCGGAAACACTGCCCCTGTGCAAACTTTAATCCACAGATTTGAGTGAAGTAAATTTAACACAGTTGGGAGAAAAAGGTTAAGGAGAGGCAAGACAAACCGGAAAGTATGTTAACAGGACTGCAGTGTCACAAGTGCATTGTCCTCGCCGCTAAGGAAGTGTTCTGTATCATTTGGTATCTGTTTTTCTTTTTAGTGTTGAAGGGCCCCGCAGCAGACGCTACGGACGCACCGCAGCCTTGAGGCTTATTGTGCAACCCTGTGATGAAGATGATGATGATTACTATTTTGTCCTTTTCCTAGTAACGGAGCACCGGTGGAATGAAATTGACAGGGGAAAACCGAAGTACGCGGGGGGAAAAACCTGTCCCAGTGCCACTTTGTCCACCAAAAATCCCACATGGACTGACCCTGGATCGAACCCGGGCCTCCGCGGTGGGAGGCCGGCGGCTAACCGCCTGAGCCATGGCACTGCCTTGGTATCTGTTTATTTGTTTATTGTTTACTGGTAACGGAATTGCTTCAGTTAATCGACGTTTGAAGATGAGAAAGAGGACGTCGTGTTGCCGAGTGCTGTGATGAGAAAGCGGTAACTTTTTGCCACCACTGTACCTCGGTTAATCTACGCAGACTGTGGAGGACTTAATGCGTTTTGGGTGGCATTTGAACAAAACAGAAATGCCACTGGGACCATTCTTCATAGCACCACGCAGTTCTTCCACAGGTTGTGGGCATAAATTTTCGGCGGCGTGACTGCTATGGAGCAAGAGAGTGACAGCATGTAAGGTAGGGTCGTTCCTGTCGACGCCATTAAGGCATATAGCGGAAGTAGGGTGTATAGCTTCACTTTTTATTAAGGTCAACACTAGGTAGAGGTGAATGGTTAGCTTGACGCCTCGGCCGCTTTAATACCTGGGAAAGAGAGCCCAATCCTCATTGAATAGGAGACTGGGTGTGCCCTGAGTGGGGGTCTCGACGTTCTGGTGAAGAGAAAAATTTCGGGGTTTTTTCCGGGAATCGAAATCCGGGACGTATAGCTCGTAGCCTAGTCACTACAGTGACACCCTCTGTTATATCCGGGACGTATAGCTCGTAGCCTAGTCACTATAGTGACACCCTCTGTTATATATTACGGAACTACAGCGTGTATTCTTACGTTGTGCACATCGTCTCTGATTAATTCCAGGAAAATTGTGACCCATTGGTTTCCAAAGTGTGCTCCGCGGATCCCAAGGGGTCCGCGACCAGTTCCCAGGGGATCCGTAGATACATCTCTGTAATGGCCACTTTGGAGTTTACTTATTTTTTAATTAAACGAATGATGTTTCGTTAAAAATAATCGCAGGACTTTTTTAATTGGCGATGCGTTTATTTCATATTACCGTTAGAATATCTAATTAAGAAACTTCTGTACCCACGAAGCGAGCGACCGTCATTTTAATTAAGGTCAAATCATGCGATGCATTGTTACTATGTTACTGGTACGTATTTTTAGCTATCTAAAATCAGTTTTGACGTACACATTTTTAATTTTTGGTTCATGTTATCCGGGCATTGTATATTTACATGAACAAGAATGTGAGGATCCGTGGTTATTCTTCGAAGCCAAAGGGGTTCCGCGAGCAAAAAGGTTTGGGAAACGTTGTAACTGAAATTTGCCCGCGGCGAGCCGCTGGTTGCCATTTCGTTACGATTTACTAGAAGTTTGATTATATTTATTGTACGTTTAGGCAATCAGAATACTCTTCGACATTGAATTGTAGTATTTTAACTGAGGGGTGCACAAATTTTCCTAAACTCTAGGAGCCGCCTCCAAATTACTGGCGTCAGAAGGGTGACATACAGTTCCATACTAAGGTTTCACAAACATTAGATGTAACAGTATATATTTAGTCTCCACAACGATCTGGCGCCCGGGATTTGTACACCCCTGGTTTTTCTATTCAGGTATTTTCTTTGTTTAATGAGTCTAACATTTTTAGGATGACGCTGTTTAACGTGATACGTGCTGTTTTTACCTTATTTTTCTGAAACTGCTTTGTATGGTTTAGTAAAATAAAACAAACGAATGCACAATATTTAGTTTTTATTTAACTTCTAATTCATTTCCTCATCGACATGTTTCGGCATATTTGCTGCCATCTTCAAGGGGGTTACATTGATTACATAAAACTACTTTCAATGTGCATTAATACGTGGCTTTGTAAACTTTTTAAGAAATTAAAAAAATTTTAAAAAGTTTAAGGGTCACATATTAATGCACATTCAAAGTAGTTTTATATAATCAATGTAACCCCCTTGAAGATATCAGAAAATATGCCGAAACATGTCGGGGAGGAACTGAATTAGAAGTTTAATAAAAACTAACTTTTGTGCGTTCGTTGGTTTTATTTTAATAAATTAATTATATGCACGGATATGAACAACATAAAGTTAACTTTGTGTGGCGTCTCAAAAAGTCCTCTAATATTTCTGCCTGTAATTTGAAGTGTATTTGCTTTCGTGGTAACGGTACGCACGATGCTGACTGACGAACTGTATGAATGCATGGCACACATTCTGACCACAGCTTCGCAAAACCGTCTATAGAATTTCAGTTTCAGGGCAAATTCAGTATGTTAACTGAATCATATACATAGGATTAATGCTATTGGTGCTTGTGAACATGGAGTGACATATCGCATTTCCTTCTGACAGTCCGTCGATTAGCTGCTGATCTACCAATCGTGTCTGTGTGGGTGACTCCACAAACATGGTCTCGGCTTGTATGTACAAATACGTACTGCTTACATTGAGTAATTCCTGTAATCGACTTTTCGCAGGTCACGATAGGAACGGTCTGAATCCTGTGAAGCTGTGGGAAGTACTTTTGGGTCACAGTATCAATTTCCGGCTTTCACAGGTAGCAGGAATGACCACATGTGACCCTTGCGCAGTGCTGCCTCTACTTCACTAATATATTGAAAGGGAGTTAATTATCCCACGTGTTTGTTTATGTACACGATCAACATATTTGTAATCGTTCTGTTTGAGTTGTTGTAACCGGAAACAGGCTTGCAATGGCGTTTGTTGGAACTAGCTACATTTATACAGGGTTATTCAGGGGGGAAGGTAAATATTTTGGGAAGTGATAGTATCGGTAATTGTAACAAAAAAGTTCTTGCAAACATGTGTCTAATTCTGAATGGTTACCGAAATAGAGCAGTTTGAATGTACAAATACAAAATCATTGTCAGTCGTAATAAAGTAAAGAAAGAGAAGTTATTTACGGTTCTTTTATATTTTGTATACTGTGCATATTATTATGAGTTTAAATGAAACCAACAAATGCGAAAGCTTATTGTTAAGTATATTATATCGATATTATGCTTTGTATCCATACGCACAGTGTTAGTACGGCTGTGCCGTCACTCAGAAACGAAGATCCATCGTACCCATGGAAACCGGTTGCTGTGACATCATCGGCATGTTACTGTCTTTCCAAGCAAATGTATTACATAATATATTTTCTTGTAAGCACGGAGCCACGCGTCATTTGAATTAAACCTGCAAGCTGTTGTTCAGGTTCGTCTTTTTTCTTCTTCTTCTTTTTCTTTCCCGCTTGTGTAAAATATTAAGTTGCCCGGTTAACCTGATTTGCTCGGATCTCTTCATTTCCCTAGGGGCAGCCCTGTCGAAATTGTGTCATAGACTACAGTACGCGGCTCACGTACGTTTCGGTAATCGTGTAAGCTCTTCATATTTGTTTTAACATATGATATGTAATTTCTGATGTAATTTCCTAGTCTCGTGTGTGGATTAATTGCCTCGTGTTTACTGTGCCATAAGTAAACAACATCAAATTTTATTTTGGTATGTGAGTTATCAGTTTGAATTAATAATGCATATACACACTTGCTTTCTGGCGTTTGTGAGATTACACCATGCCGGGATAGCTCAGTAAGTGTAGTGACTAGGCTACGGGCTGAACGATGCAGGTTTCGAATCCCGGTAGGGACAAGTTTTTATCTTTTCCAAAAATCTCGACTGGCACTGGGACCCACCCTGCCTCCTGTTCAATGGGTACCGGCTCCTTTCCAGGGTGTACAGCGGTCGGGGCGCGACGTTGACCACTCACTTCCATCTGTTGCCGGGGAATGATTTTGACCACTCATTTCCATCTGTTGCCGGGGAATGATGTTGACCACTCACTTCCATCTATTGCCGGGGAATAATGTTGACCTCTCATTTCCATCTGTTGCCGGGGAATGATGTTGACCACTCATTTCCATCTGTTGCCGGGGAATGATGATGACCACTCATTTCCATCTATTGCCGGGGAATGATGATGACCACTCATTTCCATCTGTTGCCGGGGCGTGATGATGACCACTCATTTCCATCTGTTGCCGGGGAATGATGTTGACCACTCATTTCCACCTGTTGCCGGGGAATGATGTTGACCACTCGTTTCCATCTATTGCCGGGGAATGATGATGACCACTCATTTCCATCTATTGCCAGGGCGTGATATTGTCCTCTCACTTCCATCTGTTGCCGAGATTATGAAGGTCTGTAGTCTCCCTTCGTGGCGTGGAAAGGGAAACCCTGACCTTTACCAGAAAGACTCTGGAAATGACCCAGACTATCCGGGATCCTTTCGTCGGCATAAAGCGGGCGGAGATTTAAGCTAAGCACACACATCCGTGTAATGCTGAAGTGAAGAAAGCCTGCAAGTTTTCTTTCATGTTCCCTTTGGCGTTCCCTTCATATGGCGTTGGCGGCCGTCTGTGAACTGCGCCATTCATTTCCGTCGATAGGCGATTCATCAAATGCTGTTAGAAGTGACTTACAATAATGGCTTTCCTCTGGGATGGCACGAACATCAACAGGTTTCCTTCACAGAGTGAAACCTAATAAAGTTATCTGCGGAAATTATTCTTAGCGGAGTCTTATTACATCATTGTTTGTATCAGACTTTTATGTTCGAATGTGCTAAAGACTGCAATCCATCAGTGTGACAGTGTCAATACATGCTATCATTTCTTAAAGCGAGACTTCTGTCCTTGGAGTGTCTGTAAAAAGTTTCAAGGCACTTTGTATCCTTAATTGTTGGAAAATTAGCATCTTGTTGGACGACAGGATAGGAATATGGGAGTACGTATCGACCGAGAACTCTTTCGTATTGTTTAACCTTTTAAAGCCTAGCGGTAACTTTACGTACGACGAGGTTTAACATTAAAAAATTCTACGTGGTGCCCACATTGCGTTTATGTGTTTTGTACGGATCTCAGAACAAACAGCAACTTTTGCCTTATAAAACATTAAGAGACTGGTTTTTATAACCGAAGTGGATAGTGTTTACAGCGCGGTACGCACTGAGTCCTTATATAAAACAGATATGCTTCGTCTTTAAAGGTTTAAGAGTTGCTGCTGGTATATGTGCGCCTTCATGTAGTTTAGAAAATGCTCAAATGTAAGACCATTAAGAGTGCTTCAAATATTTATTCGTTGAGATTTAAAGGTATTGCTTTAATGATACAAAATCTGGTGTCTTAGACTTTTACGTGGTTTCTGCCTTTTATAACTGGTGTTCTGTGTAAAACGGTGCAGTGAAACTTGCTAGTCGGAAAATGCTGCTTTGCCAGCGGAGCTTATGGGTGTAGATTGCATACGAACTTACTGAACGAGACACGTGTTCTGTATAGTAGCTGACTCTATGGAGAAGGTTTCGGGTTCCATCCAAACCGTCGCCACTGATCTTAAAAAGGCAATAAAAGAAATATATCATAATGCCAGATTACTTGAAGACGAGGGTAAGGCCAAATTCCTTAACGTCACTTACAACATATTTTCGATCTCATTCTTCGTGATTTCGAAATTTCGTGAAAAACCATTGAAGTTTCTTTTATTTATTCGACCTTTCGTGACTGCTTCTGACGAATCGGGATGAGACGATATTGCTGTCGGGTCGTTTGATCCCTTTCTCTTACCGTTAGGCAGATCACTCTCAGGCCATTTAAGCAGTGTTTTCATTGCTTGCCGTTGGTAGCTTTGCGCCTTATGGACTCAGACTCAGCTGCAATCACTGAATGTGTTTTGTGCTTCCAAAAGTGTCTGTACTTTTTTAAGAGTAAACTTTAATGCCCTTTGTGCTTTATGAGGTTATTTTATGCTTTTGTTATTGGTATTTCTTTACTTATACAACTTAACAGGCGTTTTGCATGGCAAATTGTTTCAGATGTTTGTGATTCCGGTGTTTGTCACGTTGTATTGCTCCCAATTAATCGCAAACACCGAGACCCTGCTCTGGATTAACCTTTTAAAGCCTAGCGGTAAATTTACGTACCACCAGGTTTAACATTAAAAAATTCTACGTGGTGCCCACATTGCGTTTATGTGTTTTGTACGGATCTCAGAACAAACAGCAACTTTTGCCTTATAAAACATTAAGAGACTGGTTTTTATAACCGAAGTGGAGAGTGTTTACAGCGCGGTACGCACTGAGTCCTTATATAAAACAGACACACTCCGTCTTTAAAGGGTTAAATTAGACCTGATTCAGACAGTGGAACATGTCCAAAATAATTTTTGTTGCCAGTGTAGTGAACAAATTATTGTCACAGATTTTATAGACAGAGTAGAGACTGGCCATGTTTTTTTTGTGATAACAACGCCCTGTGCCACGTCTGATTTTAATATTAAGTTATCTATGCCTAAATGGCAAAGATAGCGTGTAGCGTCATACTTCTTTTCTGAAGGCGTAGCCTTAACTGAACTGCACAGAATCAGCACATGTCTGATTTCTGTGTACAGAGAATTACATAAGGAGTAATTTAATTTCCGCCTTAAAAATGAGGCGAGTCTTTGTCAAATTGCATCTAGAGAAGTTGTAATGGAACGAGCTGCTTCTGAAAGCTACTCAAACTCATGAACTTTGATTTCAGCTCCGCCTCCACTTTGTCTGGAATGCTAATAAAAGTGACGATATTACATGACAGAAAAGTAGTCAGAATTTTGCACGGGGATCGCAGAGTAATCCGAAAACTTTAAGCCGTTTGGAGGCCTTTGGGGTGATAAATATCCTTGCATCTTCTTTATGTGGCATTAAAAGCGCTATGTCATTTTCATCATCTTTTCTATTTACTTTTGTATTCATTGTAGTTATCATCTAGAAATCGGTTGGTGCTGTGCAACTTGTTTTGGTAAGGCTATAGTGAAATGGAAAGACGGGTGAAATTGAATGTGATTTTTTTTTCAATGGCGCAACAGCCCCTAGTGGGCCAGGGCCTCCTCATTATCGAGGCTTCACGATCGTACTCAGACACACCACACTCGGTAGGACTCCTCTGGACGAGTGATCAGGCCGACGCAGAGACCTCTACCTGACAACACACAGCACTAACAAAAGACAGACATCCATGTCCCCGGCAGGATTTGAACCCACAATCCCAGCAAGCGAGCGGCCGCAGACCCACGCCTTAGACCGAGCGGCCACTGGGATCGGCTAAATTGGGTATGATTATTTGTGGAAATAGACGTTTCAGAACTCTTCTGATATTTTACAAGGTACGTAAGAAGTCGGGGGCACGCGATGGCGCAGTTGGTTGAGGCACTGCGCTACAATCCGGAAGGTCGCGGGTTCGATTCCCGATGGTGTCATTGGAATTTTTCATTGAAATAATCCTTCCGGCCGCACTATGGCCCTGGGGTCGATTCAGCCTCTAACAGAAATGAGTACCAGGAATGTTTCCTGGTCGTAAAGGCGGCCGGTACGTAGGGCTGACAACCTTACCGCCTTCATGTGTCGATTGTCTAAAAATCCGGGAGCCTCAACCTCCTGGACCCCTCAGGGCCTGTCCAGGCCTGTAATGGGACTGCTTTACCTTTTTACATAAGAAGTCGAAGGCAGGGGATTTATTGCGCGCTGATTTAGGCTGATATCTGTTATTTATTTAGTCCGAGTCGTTATGTGAAACTGATATTGTAATGTATGTATGTATTGTATGTAATAGAGTAATCACCTGCATGCTAATATCTATGGATAATTTTACATTTAACCAATGAGAAATGTAGTAGATATTCTATAACATATTTTCCATTAGACATGAATATACTAGAGACCAGATTACCTGCTAGTTGTTGGCGCCGAAGTAAAGAGGAAAGCTGGTAACGTGAGAAGCACAGCGCGTAACATGAAGCATTTTCTGTCGGTATCAGAGACACGGACATTTGCTGGAGCTGTGAATGTACTCCCAGCACAGTAAATGTTTTTGAAACAGGTATAACGCTGCCTGGCCGTTCCGAGGTGAGCCTAGCAGCGACCACGCCATACCGACTGCAACTGTGTAGGAAATAAGATAGCTCAAGTAGCAATTTATGTGGTCACTGCTGTACCAAATCACTTTTCCGCCATCTCAGTTTCACATACGAGTCTTCTAACTTTAGATGCTGGTGATCAGGAGGAATAAGCAATTCATAACGACATCTGTAGGTTCTGATTGTTTTCTGAAAGTTCATTGTATTCGATTCATAATATGGATCTTATTTGTGCTGGTGTAATTTGAAATCAGTAAAGTGTTTTCAGCCCCGAATTAGCATTTGTTACAGCACGGGGAGGAAAGCAATTGCAGTGGGTTTTCGTTGTCAGCTGTTCTAGGTGCGCTCGCATAATTCGAAAATCAACTATTTTTTTAGTGGTGAAAGGCCCCGCAGCAGATGCTAAGGACACACCGCAGCCTTGTGTCTTATTCTGCAACCCTATGATGGAGATGAAGATGATGATGATCATTATTATTATTTTTTGTCCTTTTCCTAGTAATGGAGCACCGGTGGAATGAAACTGACAGGGGAAAACCGAAGTACTCGGGGAAAAACCTGTCCCAGTGCCACTTTGTCCACCACAAATCCTACGTGGACTGACCCGGGATCGAACCCGGACCTCCGCGGTGGGAGGCCGGCGGCTAACCGCCTGAGCTACGGCACGGCCAAATCAACAATTAGTTTCGTCATATCTGTTTGTCTGTCCGCGTGGAAGAACCCTGCTCCCACTGGACGGATTTTCATGAAACTTGGTATTTGAGTGTTTTTCGAGGATCTGCTGATAAAATTCAAATTTGATTAAGTCTGACAAGAATAACTGGTTCTTCACACGAAGACCTGTGTACATGTATGATAATATCTCTTCGAATTATTCTTAGAATGAGAAATGTTTCAAACAAATTTGTAAAGAAAATCACAACACACTTGTATATTCAAAACATTTTCCGAAAATCGTGCCGTTTGTGAGATAATGTGGAAAAAATATGGTAAAGCCCGAGAGGTCACAGATGACCATTTAATACGGCGCATACTCTTTGCGTGCCGGGTAGATAAGGCAAGAATTCAGACAGCTACTGAGAATATTTAAATCTTATTTCATTTCCACCGCTACAATGGTTACGCGAACGCGCCTCAAGGTTACGTTGTTCGTACATTGCGTGTCTTATTTAATGTTACGATTAACGAGCACTTATGGCGTTAGTTTTGCTTGAACTGCAACAGTCACTGTACATGTTCAGACAATGAGTAAGTAAGGCAGAGAAGTGACGTTGGTAAAATCACAAATAAAGACCAGTCTCATTGTATAGGACGGAGAACGAGCTTAGGAATAGACTTTGTAGACACTTCCAGGACTTGCAGTTAATGTGATTCTGTCTTGTTTATTTTTGTAACTGGGGACTACACTGTATCTGAGGATAGGAGAGAAGAGAGGATGAGAGATTTTGGGTGAGAGAGAAGTCTTTTAATTCCGTAACTTAACGTGATTGAAGAAATTAGATTCCAGTTTGAAGTTCCTTAATAGATGCATAAATATTGGAAGAGCAGGAACATTCGCCATTGAATGTAGACGATATTCAAGTAATTTGAATACATTTTGATGAGATTCTTTAGCTGAGAAATTTAAGCAAAGTTTAACATTTACATCGTACGAGTGATTACAGATATAGGAGTAATGCAGGCTAACGCAATGCAAGAAGACTCTGTGCGTCACATTATTCATACCGTGCATTGCTACTGATCAACATACGATATCAAACAAACAAATGCACCCTTGTTATTTTTATTTTGATATCCTGTATCACAATAATTGTAGGTTAGTCCAACATGTTTCGATCCCCTCCTGGTATCATCATCAGGGACTCCTTGTGAGATTATAATGACATAAACAAACTAACAATATAAGTACATGTTAAAAATATAATATGTGTAAAAGTTGTAAAAGTTGCAGAATTGTAGGCAATGTTTTGTGGTGGTTCCCTTGGTTACTGCGTACAGCAGGTAGGTTGTGTATATGCGGATGGACTAAACAGTATTGTTTAGTCCATCCGCATATAAATAACCTACCTGCTGTACACAGTAACCAAGGGAACCACCACAAAAGATTGCCTACAATTCTGCAACCTTTACAACTTTTACACATATTATATTTTTAACATGTACTTATATTGTTGCCCATCCCAGTGGCCGCGCGGTCTATCTAAGGCGTAGGTCTGCGGCCGAACGCTTGCTGGATTCGTGGGTTCGAATCCCACCAGAGGCATGGATGTTTGTCTCTTGTACAGTGTTTTTGTTGTCAGGTAGAGGTCTCTGCGACGGGCCGATCCCTCGTCCAGAGGAGCCCTACCGACTGTGGTGTGTGTCTGAGTGTGATCAAGTGAAAATAAAATCTCGACACATACTGTGGGTAGGTAGAAGAGGGGAAGGACTACGAAACGAAACTTATATTGTTAGTTTTGTTTGTGTCATTATACTTTTACAATGAGTCCCTGATGATAGTCCCACAAAGGGATCGAAACATGTTGGACTAACCTACAGTTATTGTGATGTAGGATAACAAAATAAAAATAATAAGAGTGCATTTGTTGGTTTGATATTGTATGTCACTCTTTATGCTGTGGATCTTTTCCTGAGGAGAATGTTCGGATACGCGTGAGAACATGTACTAGCAGCTAGGGTCGGTGTGAACTTACTAGTCCCTTTTTTCTTGGTTAGTTAACGGCAGTTTGTTGCCTTTTTATGTTACATAATTTCGAATGGTAACAGGATGGTCATTTCGTGGAACAAAACGGTCGTGGGATATTTTAAGGTACAGTGCCATCATTTGACTGGAGGTACTAAGCAAAAGCACGAAACTTCGGGATTGGTTTCACGTTGTATGTCGGACATTCGAACAAGGTACTTGTCGAATTCATAGTGGAAGTTTCAACTGCTTGAACTTGGTGTTTAGGTTCCAAGTAGTCTAAGGACGGTTCTTCGTCAAGAGTTCTGCGCTCTTCTGGGGTTTTACGCAGTGTATAATGATAAATCCGTACCGACGTTTCCGGACAACCTGTCGGTCCCATCTTCAAAGGTCAAGCATCCAAAATTGCTTGACCCTTCAAGATGGTACCGATAGGTTATCCGGAAACGTCGGTACGGAATTGCCAATCTACGCTGCGTAAAATCCCAGAACAGCGCAGATGTCATTTACATCGTGCCGGAAGCCTGAAATCACAGTCTTCATAAAGTTGGACCCGGAAGATATGATGCCATGTCGATTTATAGTGTTAACGGGTGTTCTGTTGGTTGGTTCTGAAAACAGAGGTAGCAAGGTCATCTGATACCCGTCTTACTGTCTAGCAGTTGATACAGTCATTTCTGCGACATTGCCTGCAATCCTCCGTTTAGACTACCCCGTAGCACAGAAGTGCCGGAGAAGTTGCCGCGAGAGCACGGCGCACATGAAAGTTGTAAGTTAGTGTCTCGGAGCGGTGTGGTCGGAATCGGAACAGTCTTTTGTCAAATTATAATACAAGCTATCAACCATACACATGCATGGTCTTGTGCACCCTTTACATAAAATACGGTTAATTATGGAATAGTTTCGTTTCGTAGTCCTTCCCTCTTCTACCTACTCACAGTAGGTGTCGAGGTTTTTTATTTTCACTTCATCGCACTCAGACACACACCACAGTCGGTAGGACTCCTCTGGACGAGGGATCGGCCCGTCGCAGAGACCTCTGCCTGACAACACAAACACTGTACAAGAGAAAAAAATTCATGCCCCCGGTGAGATTCGAACCCATGATCCCAGCAAGCGCTTGGCCGCAGACCCACGCCTTAGACCGCGCGGCTACTGGGATCGGCTTTATGGAATAATGAGGGTGCATAGTGTGTGCACATCACTTCGGATTGCAGCTGTTTACACTTGTATCACCACGAAATATAATCCCTGAACAGTTATATTTGTGTGGCTGTTCTGCGTAATAGCGTTTGAGTCATGTTACTCATTTGATGAAGTCTTTTAACATCTTGCCATTGGCAGGCATCCCAGCTTTTGTTAAATTTAATTTCCTGCGATCGTCGATTGTGTTTTAATGTCACTGTAACATTCGCGGCTACGTTTCTGTGGAGGAGTAACACGAGACTTCAGGTGCTGTCGTAGTCTGCAATGGGTTGAACTAGATGCTATCGTCGCTTCTTGCAGAGCAGTGTGTGCAAGTATCTTTGCCTTTGCGTCACCGAACTGAGGGAAGCCGTTGAAGTTCTCAGGATGGGCAGTGGTATAGTGCAGGCTTAAAAGGGATACACCAGCCGGGTTGGCTAGAAGACGACGTGTTGAAATGCATGTGGGAAACATACGGTTGGAATCTTAGAAGGGGAAGTGCTGTTTTTGTAAGCTGGTGGGCGCGTTCGGGAAGCTGTTGCGCAAAGCGACTGTTAACCTGATGATGTCCGTCTGTCTGTCCGCGTAGAACAGGACACACATGCTTTTGTCTCTCTGTCCGTTCTTCCGGCTATCCATGTATCCATCCAGCTACCAACCAACCAACCTACCCACCTACCTGCCTACCTACCTGCCTGCCTACCTACTACCTACCTGCCTACCCACCTACCTATCTGCCTCCCTACCTACCTACCTACCTACCTACCTACCTACCCACCCACCCACCTACCTGCCTGCCTACCTACCTGCCTACCCACCTACCTGCCTGCCAACCTACCTGCCTACCCACCTACCTACCTGCCTACCTACCTACCTGCCTACCCACCTACCTGCCTGCCTACCTACCTGCCTACCCACCT
>BLKM01000559.1:141890-188068 GCA_013340265.1 Coptotermes formosanus | reverse complement strand
CCTACCTACCTACGTGCCTACCCACCTACCCACCTACCTACCTGCCTACCTACCTACCTACCTACCTACCTGCCTACCCACCTACCTACCTCCCTGCCTACCTACCCACTACCTACCTGCCTACCCACCAACCCACCTACCTACCTGCCTACCTACCTGCCTACCTACCTACCTACCTACCTGCCTACCCACCTACCCACCTACCTACCTGTCTTGCAATGTACCTACCTACCTACCTACCTACCTACCTACCTGCCTACCTTTGTAACTATGTACCTGCGTAACTATCTGTCTACCTGTCTACCCGTCTGTCTCTCTGTCTATCCTGCCTGTGTATCTTTGTACGCCTCTAGTTCTTTATATACCTATTTACTTGTCTGTTGAATTGGCAAAAATTTGGAAGGAATAATATGTGACCTTTTTTCAATACTCTGAAGCCCGATGAGTGCTTTGTGTACCGCCAAGTTTAACATTCACAAATTATACGTTCTGACCACACAGTGTATTTACGTGTTTTTTGTATATCTCAGAACAAACAGCGTTTATTTCCGTACACAGCATTAACTGGCTGGTTTTTGTAACCGAGACGGAGTGTGTTTACTGCGCGGTACGGAATGTGTGGATCTCAGAACGAACAGCGATTATTTCCCTATACAGCATTAACTGACTGGTTTTTATAACCCAGAAGCAGTGTGTTTACTGCGCATCACGCACTGAATCTTCAGCTGTAATTCATGTTAATCTTGTCTTCGAAGAGGTAGTACTAACGTAGTGTGTGTGTAGTTCTGAGGTGGGTGTCACACTTGCGCCACGTAACGTAGAGTTATGAAATGATGTGTCACGATGGATTTTTATAAATATCTTCATCATTTCGGCATCGGTTATCTTTCAAAATGTTAAAGATTTCAGTTCAGCGAGTCTAAGCCTGGCGTGAGCTAGCAGTATGTGTAGAAGACGTTTTGCTTATGGCTCACAATCCAGGCAGATTTAGCGTGTCTGCCGTATTGTGGCAGCTGTCAGAACGTGTTGAGTGTGCTGTTTGCTATCCATACGAAGGTTGAATAAAAATAATATTGTTTGCTTTGGTTGAATCAGGAGTGTGTTATCAGACGTTACAGCTTTTCAAACATTTTTTATCGCACATTAAATCCAGTTCTCTGTATTGTGTAGACAATGACACGCCAGTGGTTGCATCATTTGTAAATGTAGACGTCGTTGATGTTATGAATTCACTGTCGAAATGGCGATGTTAACGGGAGTTGATTAGCGTGTGTAGGGGGCTTGTGAAGATTCTGCTTCTAGTGTCTTGGTTGAGACGTATGTTGTTTTCTCGACCGCCAGAATGTTGTCCCACTAATGCCTTCTTGGCCTGCACGTCGAGAAATTTACCTGTACTTTTAATCTTGCCTTTACGTCTGTCAGGATACTGTGAGTAAGTGTGTTTAACGTTAATGCAGCCAGTGTATTTCGCTTATGAATTTGTGTCATTGTGAGTACAGCGGCCGTTACTGGTTGTTTTCGCTACAACGCTGTCGTTTGAAGTGCTCACGTTATTCTGTCTAGCGTTCAATTCAACAACAACAACAATAATAATAATAATAATAATAACCGTTAACAGTACGCGCAGAATAGCTGCCACACTGTATACCGTAGAAACACGGTTTGTTTCAGGTATATAAGTGTGAATACCCTGCATAAAGGGATGATGATGATGATGATGATGATGATGATGATGATAATAAAACGATAGGCGCAACACAAGGCCAAGCAATTAGTAAAACTATTTTAAAAATAAAATTTTGAAGGAAGAAATTGACAGTAAATGCCGGTTATGTAAAGAACATGAAGAAACTATTGACCACCTAACTTCAGGGTGCCACATTTTGTCGAAGAATGCGTACCTAATGAGATACGATAAGGTTGGTGCACGCAATATGCAAAGCATTGAGCATTGAAAGGACAGCCAGATGGTACGCACACACACACACCTAAACCAGTATGTGAACGTGAAGATGTGACAGTGTTGTGGAATCAAGGGGTGCACACAGACAGAGACGTTACAGCAAGTAGGCCAGATGTAATAAGGAAAAGTAAAAAACTGGAAACATGCATACTGACGGATGTGGCAATACCAGCGGGCGGAAATGTCGCGCAAAAGAAGCAGAGAAGAAACTAAACTACAAGAGTCTATGTATAGAGACACAGCGAATGTGAAACATGAAATGTATGGCTGTACCGGTAATAATTGGAGCCACAGGAATAGTAACAAGAGGTTTAAGGAAAAATTTAGAAGCCATACCAGGAAAATACTAAATAGATTCGCTACAGAAGGCAGCTGTACTTGGAACATCACACATAATACGGGAAGTACTGCAGTCTGAAACTGGAAGCCTGAGCGGTGGGGATCACTGTTGGTTAAACAGGAGAAGTGCCAGGGAGAAATGGCCTGTGACAAGATACAATATAATAACAATAATAATAATAATAATAATAATAATGGCGTTCAGTGGTGCTACCTTCCCCTTAACCACACACTGTTTGGTTTCGGACCGTTTCTAAATTACATTCAGTGACTGGAGTAAGGCAGACAAGGGTGCGTGAGCTCACGTCGTACACATGTGTGTGTGTGTGTGTGTGTGTGTGTACGTTATATTTACGTTGTGCTTAACCCTTTGTTTTGCGTTGTGGATTTTAATATGTGGGTTACGTTTTCTTTACCACGACGCCAGGCAGGTATGGGGTGTTGTTAGAAGCGAAATGAGCCAGCTAGTGGGGCATTGTGTGAGTAAAGTCAGCTCGTATTTTGTTAATGTATTTACTTATTAAACTCTGTTATATTAAACCCTCACGTATCCGTATTTGTATTGCTGGCACTCCTGTTCCGTGGGTTATAAAAAGGTTGGGGGTGCAGTAGTGGCACCTCCTTCATTAAACACATGCATTATTTAGCGTTTTTTACGCTGTTAAACCACAGTTTCACTTTGTCTAAATATCTGTCTAAAGTCTGTTGTCAGATTTTTTTTCCCTACAGCAGTGTTTTCTTAGAAGCGACCTCCTCATAGTCTGCCATTTTTATCTGCAAATTACCTTCTGCATTTACCAGTTCTAGGTCAATTCAGTAACACATGTTCGTCATCTTCCTCGTCTGAACACGATGTTCATCTTCCTTTACCCCTTTCCTTTCTACTTGCTCTGAGTTTTGACACCCCTTCTAACAGCCACGTTGTACCGCTTCTGCCCTTCCTAGTACTGCTTTTTGTAGATGGTCTTTTGTCCAATTTGACGTTCATTGTCCCAGTTGGCTGTATTAAATATATATATATATAAAAATACAGTCAAACAGCCAACAAATAAATGTTTATTTGACAGGTTAAAAAGTTAAAACGAGCGACTAGTTTCGGCTTAATTTGCCATCTTCAGGCTCGATTTTCAAAAACCGACAGGAGTATGCCAATGGAAAAAAAAATTAACTGACACCATTGCGAATCGAACCCGCGCCTTTCCGGTTTGTAGCGCAGTGCCTCAACCAACTGCGCCACCGCGGCCACATGGGACGTATTAGGTTGAAATTATTAAGTTGATTGTTGACGACAAATCTTGCGTAGTTAAATTTTCTTCATTTGTTGCACAGTAAACAGGTATCCTGCGAGGAGTGCGTATGTTGATATTTTGTTTTTTGTGCTGGGTGGTAGTTCTAATACTCCTTGCTATCACATGTGTCTTCACAGGTTAGTTCTGTTGTTTGTTGATATCTGGCGCGTTCCGGTTGTTCGTTTTATAGTGGTCTTGTCTAGGCTGGTGTTCCTTGGTGTGAGTATTTGCTGTCACAGGTGGAGGTCACTGACTCTTTTGTCCCTTCAGAAATTCATGTCCGGTTTGAATGCCAGTGAGCTGTCTTCAGAAATTTTTGTTACAACATTCTGTCTGTCCGTATTATTACGTGTTACTTTTACCAGTTTAGCTACTTGAGATGCTCACTGTGTATATACGTCTAACTCTGATGAACAGAGTCGTGCTTCAAACGCTGACAGTTGATTAGCTGGTTTTGTAGCTTCTTTTCTGTGGAAGTCGGATGCTTCATTACCTTGCTCGTTAAGCCCCACCGTCGGTCCTTGTTGTTAGTCAGATGCATCCATTCCACGCCTTCGCATCCTGTTTTTGTAACATTTATCCTCAGAGTGGCCTCTCTTACTTAGAGGATTTTGGACTAAAATTTTGCGTGCATATATTATGATTTGTAACCCGCCTTCATTTCATCGTCCTGGATTTTATGTCCCAAACTATATTTCGCAAATTGTTAACCTCCTGATTATGCAGTTTTCTCTAATCTTCGGTGTGCATATGTGTGTATATATGTAAAGGTAAAGCAGTCCCATTACAGGGCCGCGCAGGCCCTTAGGGTTCCAGGAGGTCGAGGCTCCCAGATTTCGAGACAATCGGCACATGTAGGTGGCAGGTTGTCAGCCATACGCACCGGCCGCGTTTACCCCCCAGGAAAGAGGCTAAAGGCTGAGTCGACCCTAGGTCCAGATTGCAACCGACAGGCTTATGCCAATGAAAAATTCCAATGGCACCATCGAGGATCGAACCCGCGACCTTCGGGTTTATAGCGCAGTGCCTCAACCAACTACGCCACTGCGCCTCCCATGTATATATGTATGTTTATTTAAATCGGAGTTCATATTTTAACCTGACGCCATTTTATGTCGAAGGTGTTTAACAAAAGTGATGCCATTTAGAGCGTGGAAGACGTCTTTTCGCGACACGGAGTTCGTATTTCTCTGTTCTATATAAATGATACAAAGCGCTCCTTCAACAATGACGGATGGAACGTGATGTGCCTTGTGAACTGCGTCGTCGGTATACGTCATCGGTCGCGGTTCGTAGCTTGGAGAACAGAAGCTGATGTTTAGGTTCAACCCACGTTCGTTCTTAAAAGGCGGGGAAATGCTGTCGTAGGCTTAGGGCTTCCTTCGGGGCTGTGCCTCAGAAACTTTATGAATGGAGATGCTGAGAGTACAGAAGTTGAGAAATGGAGTACGGGACGCAAATACAATGGTTGATGTTGAATGAACGTGGGTTGCAGTATTTACTTGTTCGTCGTCCGATTTTAAGAGGTTTGCTGTTACAATGTGGTCTCTGGCAGTGTCTCCCCCAACCTTTGTGCCAAGCAGGAACCCTTGAATAATTTCTCGTATCCTGAGGAACCCGTACCTATGAAAACTTTTACAGGCCAGAAAAAGTTGATAAAGGGCAGCCAACCTTTCTGTCGCCACTTGTGAGGCGGTTCGGTAAGCATACTAAACGAACGCACAGTACAGCCAAACTCATACAGCCCTACATAAGAACTGACCAAAACCGACAGACAGTTGATAGTGCATGGAGATTACTCCAGTATTGCTAACTGACGGACAAAAATTTCCGTGATTTTTTTTGCGGGAAATTAGGGATAATTCACAAGTGTATGTTTATTCAACTCTTCAGTCACACCCAACAATGGGGCACTGCGCTACAAGGTGGAAGGTCGCGGGTTCGATTCCCGATGGTGTCACTGGAATTTTTCATTGACATGGTCCTTCTGGCCGCGGAATGGCCTTGGGGTCGACCCAGTCTCTGATAGAAATGAGTACCAGGAATATTTCCTGGGGGTAAAGGCGGCCGTTGCATAGGGCTGACAACGTTGCTAACTCCATGTGCCGATTGTCTAGAAATTCTGGGAGCCTCAACCTCCTGGAACCCCCAGGGCCTGTCCAGGCCTGTAGTGGGGGAGTTTTACCTCTGCTTACAAGTTATATTTCATACGTTGAATTGGCGACAAGTTTCGGCTCTGAAAATGAGCCACCATCCGGCCACTAACAAGAGTATAAAATGGAAAGCTGTGTGTGTTATAGGAAGGTGTGTTATAGGAAGGAGACCGTCCGCTTTATATCGATGGATGCATATAAATATATAGAAAGAGAATTAAGGGGTTTTCGATGAAGCCTAAGTAAAATTTAAAATTGTGTGAGCATGGAGTAAAAGTTTAAATACCATAGTTCTTATAAAACAATAAAAAATCAATTTTAAAAAGTAATTAAAGAAGCAAAGAGTCAACTGTAAAGGTTTTATTTATAGAGCAGGAGTAATTCGTTTCGTTTCGCAGTCCTTCCCTCTTCTACCTGCTTGTTCACAGCAGGTGTAGCGGGTTTTTTATTTTCACTTCATCACATTCACCCACACACCACAGTCGGTAGGACTTCTCTGGACGAGGGATCGGCCCGTCGCAGAGACCTCTACCTGACAACACAAACACTCACAAGAGACAAACACCCACGCCCCCGGTGGGATTCGAACCCACGATCCCAGCAAACGCTCGGCCGCAGACCTACGCCTTAGATATAGAGCAGGAGTAATATGAACACAAAATGCTACCGGCATCATCCGCTGTGCTGATAGTTTAGATTTGTCGTTGTGCAGTTACATTGACAGGCTTATATGCTAAGTATATATATATGTATATATATATATTATATACGTATTTTTTTAGGCACCCTAAGTAAACTACCGATTAGGCTTCTTCGTCAGCATGGGGTTTCTGAAAAATTAACCGTTCGAATTTGTAAGTACTGGATAGTGTGTTGTACTTTTAGGAAGTACCACTATAAAAAAGTTTACCCATTTACGAGGTACCGTTTAAAGGAAAAAATGTGTGTAAAGTAGTATATGTAATTAAGACACGATATACACCTTTATATTACATTTAATGTTAAGACACAATATAAATCTTTATATTACATTTAATGTCATGCGTTTTCAGTCTATGCAGTACTACTTATGTGACAGTTCGTTACAGACATGCTACTTTGCTTAATTTGTAACCGTGGTTGATTTCGTAAACAGAACAAGTTCTTTGTGAGGAGAGGAGCAGCATATAACTTTCGAAGTTGTCGGTAGCTTTATTCTTAAATGCTAATGCTGAATACAAATGTAATGTAACTAGTTTGTAGTTTTATTTCAAACGTTGTAAACCTATTCTGTTAAATGTCTTATACGTTACTGTCATTAAACATTTAGAAACTTCTGTGTATGCCGAAACAAAGCACAGGTTTTCAGTTGTATTGCGTATCTTAGCCGAGCAAGTACAGTAGAAGTATGTTATGATGTCATGAAAGGGTCTGAATATTTTGTGTCGTTATAAACGAGTGGTGTTATAACCGAGGAGTGTTAATATTGTTGTTAACAGTGATGAAGTAATTGGTACTACAGAATATCTGACGTTATAAACGCGGTGTCGCTTTAACCGATGTCGTTATAACCGGGTTAGACTGTAGTTACATATTGCAGCAAGTAACAAAATGTCTTTTTTTTCCCCCACCAAGGATTGCCAGACTAGCAACATGTATTGTCATGCAAGAAAACGCATTTATCGCTTCTGTAAGTCCACTGTCCTTAGGAATTCTAGCATGAGTGGTGCACACGTTCTTCTATAGCAGTCCGCTATTCAATATTTCCAATCTTTTTCTCCGCTCATGTGCGACTGTTTGAATATTCCGTGCTGATATCCGCACTGAAGTTACAGCACCGTGAGTGTGCGTGTACATCGATACTGCGTCTGTACTGAGACACGTGTGCTGCGTTGCCACGGATGTCACATGTCACAGACAGACATATCCTGTATCTCCCTGCGGACTCTGTTACCCGATAGTGTTAATGGTTTGAACACGATTTGTTCTTCAAGTGACTGAGGGCGTTAGTAACACGCTTACGGTGATTTCGACGTGTGATACCAGTCGAGGAACGACAGTGACAGATCAGAATTTCATGCGGGAAGAAATTAACCATTTAAAGAAGAAGCGTATGTGTTTTATATAAGGACTCAGTGCGTACGGCGCTGTAAACACTCTCCACTTCGGTTATAAAAACCAATCTCTTGATGTTTTATAAGGCAAAAGTCGCTGTTTGTTCTGAGATCCGTACAAAACACATAAACGCAATGTGGGCACCACGTAGAATTTTTTAATGTTAAACCTGGTGGTACGTAAAGTTACCGCTAGGCTTTAAAAGGTTAAGAAAGCATTACTATCGGGAAATGTTTAGTGGTTACTATATGTACCACCAGGTTTACTAGTCATAAATTCTACATTTTGTCCACACAGTGTATTTATGTGTTGTGTATGGTTCTCAGAACAAACAGTACTTATTTTTTGTACGGAATTAATTGATTGGTTTTTATAACCGGGACGGAGTGTGTTTACTACGCGGTACGAGCTGGATCTTTAAATATAATTGAGGTTAATCTAAGCATTTAAATTGTCAATAAAACAGCAACAGCACACACGTTAGGGGCCTTCTGTCTCTTGTTGCCGGACTGGTGGCTGGAGGTCAGTATACATGCGGAAGATCCTGCGATCGACCATCTCGACCCAGGTTTTTCTTGGTTTTCGTGTGTCTTCAAGCAAATTCCGAGATAATTCCCAAGATTCCAAGTTCCTACTGCATGCTTGTCACGCAGCCTTCCGAACTAAATTTACCGGACTTAACCTAAGCCGTTTACTTTAAAGTCAGATGAATTTTCCAAATTATGCGCCTTAACGTTAATCAAAGATCAAGATTTCGCGGCCCTTATTTCAAGCCACTTCTGTCACCGTTCTAACGTCTTCATCTTCACGTTATTTTTTATATTCCTATCAGAAGGACCAGCGGCCGAAGCCTGGGAACATTCTAGCAAAGTGATGCGGTTTCTCATCGCAAATTAGTGTGTCTGTCGCTTCTTCCTTGCTTTTCCCTTTCTTTTACCCTTCTACATTTACACATTTTTCTTTATCTTAGTCTTTAAAGGCTTAAGTTTTACGTATTGCTTTTATAGTGTGGAAGTTACTCACAATCTCTCATACAAAAACGTATGTGGTAGGTTTTTGAATACGTGGTGCTGAAATTCGTGTAATTTCCGTTGTGTGATGTTATTCGTGATAGCTGCTGAAAGCAAAATTTCGAGTAACGACTGTAACAAATCAGCATTTTTTTCTAGAAAAAAAATGACGATCATATTGCTACAGTTCTTTCAGAAGCTACACTCTTGTGTTAATTTGTCTAAGTAAGTTTTACCCGCTGCTTGATGTGGGTGTGACAGTTGGTCGCACATTCTCATGGAAAAACATAGATTAAAGGATTCTGACAAAAATGGTGCCAAAATTCGTGTAATCTGCTAGGTTTAATAGCATTTTAGTTACATTTCAATATATTCACGCAATTGCAAGAGGTGTGCAGTTAAATTAGGCAAACATTCCGTCCTGCACAATCCTTACCCGCTTATTAGTTAATTAGTTACCGTTGGAACCGTGATAAGACATTTAAAGGTGAATATTAACCCTTTAAAGACGAAGCGTATCTGTTTTATATAAGGACTCAGTGCGTACCACGCTGTAAACACTCTCCATTTCGGTTATAAAAACCAGGCTCTTAATGTTTTATAAGGAAAAAGTTGCTGTTTGTTCTGAGATCCGTACAAAACACATAAACGCAATGTGGGCACCACGTAGAATTTTTTAAACCTTTAAAGGCGAAGCGTATCTGTTTTATATAAGGACTCAGTGCGTACCGCGCTGTAAACTCTCTCCACTTCGGTTATAAAAACCAGTCTCTTAATGTTTTATAAGGCAAAAGTTGCTGTTTGTTCTGAGATCCGTACAAAACACATAAACGCAATGTGGGCACCACGTAGAATTTTTTAATGTTAAACCTGGTGGTACGTAAAGTTACCGCTAGGCTTTAAAAGGTTAACCTGAATTACATAGAAAGATTCAGTTCGTACCGCGCGGTAAACATACTGCACGTCGGTTATAAACTCCAGTCAGTTAACGCTGTATAGGAACGCGTTAAAAATACAAAACCACGCCTTCTGAGCAGGATGTAGAGTTTGGAATGTTGCATCTGTCGGTCCATGAAGTAACCCCTGGACTTGATAAGGAGTTAAATTTATATATTTTTCCAATGCCGCAACAGACCCCATTGGGCCAGGGTCTCCTCATTATCGAGGCTTCACGATCACACTCAGGCACACCACACTCGGTAGGACTCTTCTGGACGAGTGATCTGCCCGACGGAGGGACCTCTACCTGACAACACACAACACTCACAAGAGACAGACATCTATACCTCCGGGCGGGATTCGAACCCGCAATCCCACTAAGCGATCGGCCGCAAATCCACGCCTTAGACCGCGCGGCCACTGGGATCGACTATATTTATAGTTACACTGATCAACAAATATTTCGCAACATTGATAAAAACAACTTGTTTGCATGTCGTACCATGCACTGAACGTTTCTGCCCTGTACGTGGCCTTGATAGGGAGTTCGTTAGGCGCGGTATTATGTTCCAGCTGAGAGGACTTTTAACATCCCTGAAGACGAGCTTCAGGTAGGACCGTCTCTGAACCCAGCTACGTTCTCCAGGGTGATAAAGATCCATATCTGATCCAGCAAAGCGAGCTAATTGATCCAGTTCGCTACTTGAGTCCTTCAAGGCAACAAGCAAGACTTGCAGGCTCAAGAGTGCTACACTGAAACAACAAATGCCTGCTGAGTAAGAGGAAGGGAAAATGTTCGGTACATTATAGAACGCAACATGCCCTTTTTGTCTTATTATTAAAGCAAGAGACCGACGTGGTCTTGTGTTGTGTGCACTGCACTGTACGTACGTACTTCATTCCCTCTATCACGAATTACATGAACATTACAAGTAGCCCAAATATAAGTGCCAAAAGCAAAATTTACAGCCACGTAAGCTAAGGCATAGTTGGTTGAGGCACTGAGCTACAAGCCGGAAGGTCGCGGGTTCGATTCCCTATGGTGTCACTGGAGTTTTTCATTGACATAATCCTTCCGGCCGCACTGGGATCGACTCAGCCTCTTAACAAAAGTCAGTACCAGGAATATTACCTGCGCGGGGGGGGGGGGGGGGGGGTGTGTAAAGGCTGCCGGTACGCAGGGCTGACAACCTTAACACCTTCATGTGCCGATTGTCTTGAAATCTGGGAACCTCAACTTTTTGGAGCCCTAAGGAACTGTCCAGGCCTGTACAAGGATTGCTTTACCTTTGCGTATACGAAGCCTCTTGGCGACAGTGCACGGTTGATTTATGGGCCGCTATAGAGTACTTGGTATAGCGACTCGCTACGGGCTGTACGTATCGGGGATCGGATCCCGGTGGTGACGAGATTTTCCGCACCTGTCCAGAGCGGCCCTGGGGCCTACCCGGCCTCCTGTAGAATACGTACCGCGGGGTAAGGCGGCCGGGGCGTGGCGTTGACCATCCACCCCCATCTAGCGCCGAGGATAAAAAAGTAGATTTATGCCTCTACTCTCCCCATGGTCCTGACCCCTTGTAGGGTGAACTGTATCTTTTACTTTAGACGGTTGATCTTGGTTGGTCAAGTGTTCTGATAGTGAATTATTGTGTGTGAGAAACACCCATAAAGTGTTATTCTACTGTCGGTGTAAGCCGGGTAATTGTTTTCATCATAAGCCGACTGCTGCTGGTGAAATAATTGTACGCAGATATTTCAGTAACAATGTGTGGCGTTGTCGCTAACCTTATGAAACAGTAATAAACCGAACTCAATCGACTTACACTATTGGTTTCACTGATTAATATGTCTTTTTTTTGTGGCAGTTTTTTTTATTGCGTTGTGCTGGATTAAGTACGAACAGTTTGTTTCACAATTTCGAATGTTAAGCCTAGTAAAGAACGGAATATCGATAGTGCTGACATCTGCAGTGTAACTTTAGGCTACACATTCTTGTGGCGGGGCTGAAACTGATCATTTGTTCCGGATGGATGATTTTAGTGTACATGGTATACACTGTGTTCTACTTTACGACGCTGATGATTGAGGAATAGTGCATTGCGAAAGATGTGTAATAAATCGGTCATAGTTAAGGTACCATCGTGGCATTTACCCGGCAGAAGTGGGGGAAATCAAGACAGACCTCAGGATAATCAGTCTTCGGACTGGCGACTGGAGTTGCGCAGTAAATATCGGTACGTCGGGCTGACACACAGTGATTGCTGTTGTCATTATTTCGGTGGTGTTGGTGTTCATTATTATAATAAACATAAAAAGTGGCGACGGTGCTTGCTGTATTGATTAATGGTGGTAGTAGCAGCAGCAGTAGTGGTTGTGGTTGTAATAGTATTTGTAGTAGTGGTAGTGGTAGTAGTAGTAGTAGTAGTAGTAGTAGTAGTAGTAGCGGTAGTAGCAGCATCAGTGGGGTGTAGTGATGGTGGTGGTAGTAGTAGAAACAGCGGTGGTAGTAGTAGTAATAGCAGCAGTGGTGGTGGTGGTGATGGTAGTAGTAGTAGTGGCGGTGGCAGTAGTAGTGGTAGCAGTGGTAGTAGTAGTAGTAGTAGTGGTGGTGGTGGCAGTAGCAGCAGCAGTGGTGGTAGTAGTAGTAGTAGTGGCAGTAGTAGTAGTAGCAGTGGTGGTGGTAGTGGTAGTAGTAGTAGTGGCAGTAGTAGTAGCAGTGGTGGTGGTGGTGGTGGTGGTAAAGAAACTGTCTTACCGTAACACGCCATGGCTTGCACAGAGGGGATATGGAGGTATAACTCTACTCATGCCTAACTTCAGAGCCAGATGTGATTGGGTGGTCAACGCCACGTTCCGTCCACTTTACCCCCGCCGATGAACCCCAGTGCCCACTGCACGGCATGCAGGGTGGGCTCGAGTCCTTCTGGACGGGTGTGGAGGAGAGAGAATCGGTTGTCCTCACTGAGGTACGATCACCGAACTGCCAGCTCGTAACGTGTCGCTGTACCGACTACGCTATGCCGACCCCCGGTGGGGGTGGGGGTGGGGGTGGGGGTGGGGGTGTTGGTAGGTTTATCGTAGACTGGGATGTGCTTGTGAGTAAAGGGTTGGATAACGAAAGCGCGTTTACTCATATGCTCTGTTGCAAGCCATTTGTGGAGCGTCAAGTTCTTCATAGGACATGCACAGTAGCAGGCCCGTATCCATAGTTCGAGATTAACGGACGGAGCGTGCCTCGACTTACCGAAACGCTCAGAGTGCACGGATTGTGACAGTTTAGAACGTGTGGTTACATAGGCACCTTATACTATGCTCACACACTGTATTCGTACGTACTACGTATAATCGAACTCGGTTATAACGTCATGAAACGGACTGAAAAGTTTGTGTCGTTATAAACGAGTGTTGTTATAACCGAGGACTATAATGTTATGGCTAACAGTGGGGAATTAATTGGTAACACAGAATAGCTGACGTTATAGACGAGGTGTTATATAAACCTATGTCGTTATAACCGGGTTCTACTGTACTTAACATTCTACGTATACAGTAGTAAAACAGGGCCAGTAAGTCAGTCGGTATAGCGACCCGTTACGGGCTGGACGGTCCGGGGATCGAGTTCCGATGGAGTCGACATTTTCCATGCCGTCTAGACGGGCCCCAGGACCCACCTGTTCTCGTGTACAATGGGGACCGAGTCTTTCGCGAGAGTAAAGCAGCCGGAGCGTGATGCCGACCGCCCACCTCCTGCTGCCAGGTTGCGAATGGGTTCGAGCTGTATCTACTCCTCCCCTCTGTCCCTCCGTAGGCGTGTCATGGGGTGACCTTTACCTTTACACGATTAAGTTACACTGTAAAGAAACCAAAACTTTCCCTCTCATTTACGACGCCAAAAAGTTTTTAAGGCTTGACCTTGACTTCGGCGCATCGTCTCGGGCGAAATGGAACTTCGAACAACCGGTAATGGGAGAATCGAGACCTCACGGTAGTGTTAGTTTGCAGGGCTACCAGTACATTCCGTTTGTCTGGTGAATATGGAAGTAGGCTGATATGCTATAAGCAGTGTGATCGAATTTAGTTCGCTATTATGGAAGTCACTTGTTTCCTGGTTTTGAAATATTGGTTCACTTTCGAAATTATCCCTTTAAAGACGAAGCGTATCTGTTTCATATAAGGACTCAGTGCGTACCGCGCTGTAAACACTCTCCACTTCGGTTATAAAAACCAGTCTCTTAATGTTTTATAAGGCAAAAGTTGCTGTTTGTTCTGAGATCCGTACAAAACACATAAACGCAATGTGGGCACCACGTAGAATTTTTTAATGTTAAACCTGGTCGTATGTAAAGTTACCGCTAGGCTTTAAAAGGTTAATTTCGCTGACTGTGTAAACCGGCTTCAAGGCGCGACGTAGATTTGTAGCGCGATAAGCTTCGATTAAAACAATTTTATGTATGCACTTCTGGGATATTACGCAGCGTCCAGTGGTAATCCTTCACCGACGTTTCGGGAGAAGGTGTCAGTCCCATCTTCAAGGGTGAAGTCCAAGACTTCTTAACCCTTGAGGATTGGACGGATACCTTGTCCCGAAACGTCGGTAAATGATTACAACCCTTGAAGTTGGGAACCATATATTGTCCCGAAAGTCGGTAAAGTATTACCACCCTTGAAGATGGGACCGTTTCATTATCCCGAAACGTCGGTAAAGGATTACAACTCGACGCTGCGTAATATCGCAGAAGAGCGCAGATATCAACATCGCGGCGGAAGCCTGAAATCATAATTTTAGGTGTCTGTGTTTCTGTTGAGCAACTTCTGTGCGAGTTTAATCATCGCATGTGTTAGTGTTCGTTGTGCTATTTTGAGTCGTGCTGTCAAAGTCTGCAGTGTACTGTCTGACATATAGTTCAGTAAGAGGGTTTCAGAGTGTAATTATGTTATTGTTGATTGTCCTTCTAGTAATTCTGTGCCCTTTAAAGGAACATATCGTGAATAGAACTCCTTAACCTTTTAAAGCCTAGCGGTAACTTTACATACAACCAGGTTTAACATTAAAAAATTCTACGTGGTGCCCACATTGCGTTTATGTGTTTTGTACGGATCTCAGAACAAACAGCAACTTTTGCCTTATAAAACTTTAAGAGACTGGTTTTTATAACCGAAGTGGAGAGTGTTTACAGCGCGGTACGCACTGAGTCCTGATATAAAACATACGCTTCGTCTTTAAAGGGTTAATATAAATGGTGACCTCTTCATATATATATATATATATATATATATATATATACACATACACACACACACACACACATACCCTGTCGTAGGTCGCTCTTCAATGGACTTATGACACACTTGACTTGCCTTGAGAACGGGTTCATTAATGGTTGAGCTGCTTGGATGTAATTTAATTTGATATACGTCATTGGGTTGGGACCGACGGAAAGAAAGAAAACCCTTTTAAAAAGAAATTAAATTTTAAAGATGTGATGGCAATATGTCTCTCTCTGTCTCCATCTCGTCGCGTCGTCGTCTCCCCTTCTGTAGGTGATGTGGGTGGTTGATGCGAGTTTGGGTAAAAAGGTTGTGGAGCCGCGAGCGATGAAGTGAGAAGTGACGGCGTTGAGGAAGTTCGCCGTCGTTACTTTCATTCGGTAATTCACTTTTGTCGTAGCACTCCGGGCTGTTGGGACCGTAAAGCGGGAGAGGAAGAGGATATCGGAAAAATAAGAAATATTTTGCGCTCGGTTATGAGTGAAGCGAAAAAGGTGGAAGATAAGAAAAGAGGCAATGTAAATATAAAATAACGTTGAGACGCTTTCGCGTAACAATTGTTGCCGTAGAAAGGCAACAAGTATTATATATTCTGAGCGTGTGTCTGTAGCCTTAGTTATCCAGCATGCAGAGCGCATGTGGCCGTAGTATATTTTTCCACATTATCTCGTAAACGGCACGATTTTGGAAAAAAAAAAGTTATTGAACGCAAAGTGTGTCTTTTGATTTTCACTGTGATTTTTGTCTGAAAAATTTCTCATTCTAAGAAGAATTCAGCGAGATGCGAGTAGTTACTAATTTAAATGTACATGGGTTTTTATGTAAGGTGCCCGTTATTCTTGTGGGATTTTAATGAAACTCGAATTTTCTCGCCAGATTTTCGGAAAATACTCAAATATTAAATTTGATGATAATTCATCCAGTAGGGTGATTATAGATTGTGACAACACCGGCATCATAACACTATGGTGTACCATATCACCATGTACTCTAACGGCATGGTATTATATACAAGACAGGCTGTGAACGTCTAACATAGCCCTGGGGAGCGTTCGCGTAACCAGTGTTGCCATGATAAAGCAATAAATGTTACATATTCTGTGTGTGTGTGTGTGTGTGTGTGTGTGCAGCCTTAGTTATCCAGCATGCAAAGCGCATGCGCCGTATCATATTGTCGTCTGTAGCCTCTCCATCTCTACCATACTTTTGCGCATTATGTCATAAACGGCACGATTTTCGGCAAAAAGTTACGGAATATGAGATGTGTTTTGAGTTTGTCTGCAACTTCTGTCTGAAACATTCCTCATTCTAACAAGAATTCAGCGAGACATCGTAAATGTACATGCGTTTTCGTGTAAATTATCCGTTAGTTTTGCCGAATTCTAATCAAATTTAAATTTTCTCGACAAATTTTCCAAAAATACTGAAATATCAAATTTATGATAATGATGAGGCCTCATCTTTTATTGTCACGACACAAAAGTTTTGTGTTTGGAGCCTAATATTTTATCTTTGCGATACAAAATTGTTGTATTTTGGGGCTTCGTCTTTTATCTTTACGCTGCAAAAATCGATTACCCGATGGCCTTGGAGTTCATCAAATTTATAAAAATTACAAAATAACCACTTATTTTCGAGTTAATCCGACGTAATTTATTCCAAATATCAAATACATGCAGTTGTCACCTGCGAACATGTGAACATAGAGTCTGACATCTCTAAGGGCGCTAATGTTTCGTACATCTTAGTCTTAAAAAATGACGTTGTGTCAGTCCTTGCCTGCTGTAGTATTGGTTTAGTTGCCTGTGACTTCCTTTATGTAAGAATAGGGTAATATGACTGAAAGAAACTTTACCTCATTAACTAATGACTGAAGCCTATGTTGTTTGTAATCTGATAATGAAATATGCTATGCCTCTGCAATGAAAATGTGTGCTGCAGACAATAAGCACGTTCTTCCTACCCTCAGTGGAGGTGAACAGAGCACACTGAGGTTCTTTTACGTGCCACATAGTTGAAATGCCTCGTTGGATCATAAAAGAGCTTGCACTTTGTGAATGCCGACGGTATACAATACAGGGGCATCCTGCTTGTGTGCTGTATGGCTGTAGTGTTCATAATACAGTGCCTAGTGCCTATACAAGACTGTGTGCAGTTTACTGCATTTTGTTATAATTCCGCTTTTCTCTGTTGTGACAAAGAATTAGAAAGTATGAGGTGGGCCGGATTCAGTGACATGGGTTGATGTAGGTTCTTAGGCGTTCTTTGAGAAGTAATAAAAGGATCCTTGTGTGAAGAACACGTCCGTTGGTCCGTCTGTCTGTGACCTTGTGTCTACGAGGAAATTTTTTGTAGGATTTTCGTGAAATTCGTTATGGGAGCAAGGGTGAATTTCATGAAAATTGGCACAGTGTCAGTCATACTCTGCTTAAAGGCGTAAACGAATATCTAATCGTTTTCAACATTTCTGGAGTATTTAAACAAAATTTGGTACGGGATATCTCCACGTAATGCTGATGAGAATTTATGATTTTCATGAAAATCGTTGCACTGAAAGCCGTACTTTTCAGAAGAGCGGAAATTAAAAATTTGCGAATATTTTTTGTACATTGTCTTGCCGTTTTGAAAGAAATCGGCACAAGACGTTTCATAAAAGTTTATTAAGTGATTTTCGTGAAAATCGTCGCAGGGAAGGCCGTACTTATGGGTGTAAGTGAACTTGCGTTTACTCGTGTACCGTAAACCAGTGTGGCATATTGAAGGTAAAGAAGGCCTTGGCAACGTCTGTATATGGTGCGGAATATTGTTATGAAAATATATTGGTTCAAACCCTTTAAAGCCTAGCGGTAACTTTACGTAACACCAGGTTTAACATTAAAAAATTCTACGTGGTGCCCACATTGCGTTTATGTGTTTTGTACGGATCTCAGAACAAACAGCAACTTTTGCCTTATAAAACATTAAGAGACTGGTTTTTATAACCGAAGTGGAGAGTGTTTACAGCGCGGTACGCACTGAGTCCTTATATAAAACAGATACGCTTCGTCTTTAAAGGGTTAAAGGCCGATCCCAGTGGCGGTGCGGTCTAATGCGCGGGTCTTTGGCCGTTCGCTTGCTGGGATCGTGGGTTCGAATCCCACCGATGGCATGGATGTCTGTCTCTTGTGAGCGTTGTGTGTTGTCAGGTAGAGGTCTCTGCGTCGGGCTGATCACTCGTCCAGAGGAGTCCTACCAAGTGTCGTGTGTCTGAGTGTGATCGTGAAGCCTCGACAATGAGGAGGCCTGGGCCCAATATGGCTGGTAAGCTGGGGGAAGGGGGAATTGGTTCGTTAAAACAGTTATTAGGAGAGACAACCACACACTGATGTTCGTGACTAGTGCTTCTTTACAATGAATTGGAATAGGCTCAAGAAGGAGGCAAGGTGAATGCAGTCGAAATGTCGATGTTATTGTTGAAAAGATATTGTATCTAGCATGGTGAACGGAGCCAGGAAACACCAGGTCTGTGCCAAACAGTTACTTCTTTTCTAGGAGTCCACACAGTTATGGCGTGAACTGTGAACCTCAGTGTTACGTGGAGCTTTCTACTCGGTGCGTGCTGATACTCATATACACATATCTTCTTCCATGGCGCGACAGCCCCTAGTGGGCCAGGGCCTCCTCATTGTGTCGAGCCTTCACAATCACACTCAGATAAACACCCCACACTCGGTAGGACTCCTCACGACGAGTGATCAGCCCGTCGCAGAGACTGACACCACACACAACACTCACAAGAGACAAACATACATGTCTCTGGTGGGATTCGAACCCGCAATCCCAGCAAGATAGTGGCCGCAGACCCACGCCTTAGCCTGCGCGGTCATTGTGATCGGCGAGATAAACTTGTTTCTATGATACGAGTAGGGTCTCGTGAAGTAAAATCGCTTTGTGCCTTGTCGTCTGAAAGCTACGATGGAGACGGACCGTAGTGGCGTGAAACGAATGGATAACTGGAATTGTTTTAGGGCAGGAGCGATTTTTTTGTAATAAACGTGATGCTAACCTGCGAGCCCTTTACATGGGCGTCTCGTACCGTTCGATCTGAACCGAAGAACATATCAGATAATGTTTATGTACCTCAGTTGATAGTTTTCGGGATACAGACAACACCAGACCCAATTTAACAAGAGAGAAGCGGTGGATTATGCACCTATGTGTACTGTGTGGTACAGTTTGTCACAGGATTGCGCGTGACATGTAAATGTAGTATTCTGTAAATATCCTGCCCGGTATTAGTTGATGTACGGATTTTTTTTTGGGGGGTGAGATGTTTCTAGATTTGTGTGGCGTGAGTGTGTTGTTCGGACATCAGTTCACGAGAAGCCGAATATTTTGTGTGTAGACCCAACTTTGAAAAATTTGATAAATACTGTTCTAACCTTGTTTTAAAAATAGTAGATTGTGTATCGCGAATCAGTGTTTCTCAAAATTAAATTAGTTTGAATACTTTAATGTTAAATTTAATGTGTTCCATGTCCGTGCATTATATCATACAAAAACACTAATCACCAACAAATGCACAAAGAGAGCTTTATCATCAATCGTAACACACTCCTACATGTTTCGACCCTGCTGGGTCATCTTCAGGGAGAACTTTCCGTTACCATTACACTAGGGTTGCACTTTACAGTTGAGTGAGAATGTGCTGTTGACTGTGTACTGCGTTGTTTTTGGAGGCGTGAACTCTCCGCGGTCCGGGCCGGACCACGGAGAGTTCACGCTTCCAGTACACAGTACACAGTCAACAGCACATTCTCACTCAAGTGTAAAGTGCAACCTTAGTGTAACGGTAAAGAAAATTTGCCCCTGAAGATAAACCGGCAGGGTCGAAACATGTAGGAGTGTGTTACGATTGATGATAAAGCTCTCTTTGTGCCTTTGTTGGTGATTAGTGTTTTTGTACTTTAACCCTTTAAAGACGAAGCATATCTGTTTATATAAGGACTCAGTGCGTACCGCGCTGTAAACGCTCTCCACTTCGGTTATAAAAACCAGTCTCTTAATGTTTTATAAGGCAAAAGTTGCTGTTTGTTCTGAGATCCGTACAGAACACATAAACGCAATGTGGGCACCACGTAGAATTTTTTAATGTTAAACCTGGTGGTACGTAAAGTTACCGCTGGGCTTTAAAAGGTTAATGTTAGTTTCGGAACAGTGGTTTGGTATTTTTTAAGTTATTTGGGACAAACTTCTGTCATTAATAGAATAATCGTAGAATACGTAGACTAGGGTCGGAGAATACAGACTCTGTAAATATATTTACTATATTATGCTGCGCCCTTTCGGAAATATATGTATTCCATCCCGTGTTTTCATCTGGACGCGTAGAGCATTTTTTACGGTTGTAGGGTGGAAGGCGGTTGTGTTTTATGCTTGTTCAAAGTCGCCGCATCCACAACTTCTTTGTTGAAACTGAACAATATCTTTCTCCCTAATCTGGCTTGGTTTTCTTTGCTCCGTCACTGTCGCAGCTGTAATGAATACATTTGTGTACCAGACATAAACACTGAGGAGGCAGAGCTTACTATTTCCAGGTTTAACTTTAACAAACCAGTGCTGTTAGAGCGGACTGTTCAATGGCTTGACAAATTTCAGTTAGCTTCCAAACAACCATGTTTTGGGCTCATGTGTCATTATTACGTAATAGTTGACGTATGGATTATTGTAATTAAAATAGTTAAACGTTACGTCCTTCAAGAGCAAGATTAACCTTTTAAAGCCTAGCGGTACCTTTACATACGACCAGGTTTAACATTAAAAAATTCTACGTGGTGCCGACATTGCGTTTATGTGTTTTGTACGGATCTCAGAACAAACAGCAACTTTTGCCTTATAAAACATTAAGAGATTGGTTTTTATAACCGAAGTGGAAAGTGTTTACAGCGCGGTACGCGCTGAGTCCTTATATAAAACACATACGCTTCGTCTTTAAAGGGTTAATTCAAAATTTATAAAACAGGATTCCACATTCACCGAACGTCCTCTGTTTTATGTGGAATATCAACAGTGGACGTGTACCTATCTTACTGTACATGAAAGAAGCGGCGCTTTAGAATGGCACGATGAACAGACGTTTGTGCTTTAGTGCAATAGTGTTGATGATAGTCATGTTTTATGCTTAACCTATTGTGCACTGGACATTTGGTCACCAGGCTGCAAGTAATATGCATAATGGAGAAGTAATACGTGTCTGCTAAAATGCCAGTCGGATGTGTTACAAAATCCGACGCTCAGCGCAACCTGCACGATCTCGCCACCTACACACAGTAGTGTAACATAGAATATTAGAAGCTGCCTAGGTCTCCATTCACACTACATTGAGAGTCACGTTCCAGTCAAGAGCCGGTCCGAGATACCTTCCTGCGCGCGAAAGATGTGTTCGCATTGGCGGTCACGTTCAAGGCACGGTACGCTCCCGAACAGGTGATTTTAAATGCAAGGAATAATGCTTTCTATGACCTTGAGCGTACCGTTACCGTATCCGTAGTGTGAATCAAGTCTCGTGTTTCGGACAGAGACAGGGAGCTGAATTCTGTTTCGGTAGTTACATTCAACAAGAACACTCTTTTCAGCAACAAAATAGACTTATATTTAACCTTTTAAAGCCTAGCGGTAACTTTACATACGACCAGGTTTAACATTAAAAAATTCTACGTGGTGCCCACATTGCGTTTATGTGTTTTGTACGGATCTCAGAACAAACAGCAACTTTTGCCTTATAAAACATTAAGAGATTGGTTTTTATAACCGAAGTGGAGAGTGTTTACATCGCGGTAGGCAACGAGTCTATATAAAACAGATATACTTCGTCTTTAAAGGGTTAACGAAGAAACCAGTAAAGTGCTGCATTTAGAGCACAGCTTTGTATGGTGCTGAAACGTGGACACTTCGTAAAGCAGATCAGAAATATTTGGAAAGTTTTGAAATGTGGTGCTGGAGAAGGGTGGAGAAGATCAGTTGGACCGATCGTGTGGGAAATGAAGAAGTATTACCTAGAGTCAAGGAGGAGAGGAATATCCTACATACAGTAAAAAGAAGGAAGGATAACTGGATTGGTCACATCTTGCGTAGGAACTGCCTTCTAAAACATGTTATTGAAGGAAAGATGGAGGGAGGGATAGAAGTGATGGGAAACGAAGAAGAAGACGTAAGCAGCTACTGGATGTCCTTAAGGAAATGAGGGGATACTGGAAGTTGAAAGATGAAGCACTAGATCGCACTGTGTGGAGAACTCGCTCTGGAAGAGGCTATGGACCTGTCGTAAGACAGGCTACGGAATGAATAATTACATTTGGGGTACGGTATTGATAGAATTTGCACGCCGTAATTAAACCGGACATACGTAAGTCGAAGTTGGGTGGTCTGCAGACGTTGGCCGTTACACTTTCTGTTGTTAGACAATTGAAGTGAGTGAGTCTTACGGTGCAGCAGCGGCACTTGCTGTTTGGGATGAAATACACATTTCAGCTAAAGAGTTGTTATAGGTAGATATATGTAAGTGGGGCTGACAGACAGATTAGCGGTGAAATTCTGAAAGCAACTGAAGGTGGTGTGTTTGACTGGGACAACCAGTTCGGTTTGTACAGGGAACACAGAACTGAGTGCTCAAGTGAAGCAACGAAGAAATTGACGTCACACAAGCTTCCTGCCCAAATACATTAAACCGTGTTCTGTAACTGGAGTTTGTGTTGATGCCGGTAGCCGCGCCGTGTACGGCCGCTTGATTGCTGCGATCGCTGGTTCGAATACCGATGTTTTTCTCTTGTGTTTGTTGTGTAGGTAACGGCCGCTGCCATGGGCTGAGCACTGTTACCGTTGAAAATATTTAGCTGGGCGAGGCTTTTCGACACCTGCTCACCCAAGGGTTAGGAACACCTGCCTTTTGGAGGAATAAAGGGATATTTTGTTGGGACATTTTGTAGTACCCTGTTATTAAATTTTACGACGGGATGTCTTGAGAAATAAACACCTTATTTTGTGCTGTGGGAAAACCTTGTTTTGGCCGACAAAATTTACTGCCAGGGATCCTACTGTACCACAGTCGGGGACTTACTATATTGTTGTCCGGCGGTAAGGTAGGAGATGCGTTTTTGGAAGTGAGTAGTGGAGGAGTCAGTGCTCGACGTGCCGGCTAAGATGGAGGGTACCCGCGTACTGTGTGATAACAGATTTTAGTCAACTAAGTTTATATAAGTGTATACATACGTAAATACACTGACATTAAAATTATCCCTATTATAAGACTGGTTAGACTTCAAGTCCGACGTAGGGACCTACATGTCAAATATTCCCTGAGACAGAGCATGCGAAACGCGAGCTAGTGCGTTCTGCTTAGCACGTAAAGGAAAAGTCGGGAAAATCAAGGAGAAGACGGTAATATCACTCGTTCAGAGGAGTCCTACCGGGTGTGTGTGTGTGTGTGTGTGTGTGTGTGTGTGTGTGTGTGTGTGTGTGTGTGTGTGTATTGTGTGGGATCTACAAGCCTCAAGAACGAGGCGTTCTGGGCCCGAGTTGGGCTTTTGCGCCACAGAAAATTGTCTTCAAATAATATTGAGATAATACGGATGGGCAAACAGACAGATATGACGAAGTTCTTACTGGCTTTTCGTAATTTTGCGAACGCGCCTAAAACTGTAGGTTAACATAGGCAAAGGACGAGAATATATATGGGATATATATTTGAATTTTAAACATATAAAAGAGATCACCAATATAAGAATAGCTACAGTGAAGATATCTTAAAAAAAGCAAAGGCTAAAATTGTAATAAATACAATGTAATTGTGACGTCTCACAATATGGTATGTATATATATTGGGCTTTTATCCCCGTTTTACATTTTTATACACAGAGCCTGATGTTAGTCCAAAAGGACCGGGGCCTATAGCTAGACGGTAAGGAACGTTTGTTGAAGAACCTCTTCACTGGGTCTTAGACCAGAACTGTTGCTGCTTTAGATGTCCTAATTTGCTTTCGGGCTGCGTAAGCCGTTTTAATGGCAGTGATGCATAATATTTCTGATAAGACTCAAGAAAACCGTGAGTACATTAATGATAATATTGGATTCTGCCCTGAATTTATTCGGGATGCCTGGGAAACGAAGTAGGATGTGGACGCCACAACCCTAACTTCGCAGCTTTCGGGTGTTTGATTTGTTAGAACTTGTAACATCGTCGTACGTGGTCTGTTGATGGGAAATAGAGGCATGCAGTGTTATATCGCACTGTAACACGCGTAAGTTCGGCAAGAGCCTGTTGACCCTTTGCACGTAGTTTTTAGGCTCGTTCGTAAAATTTCGAAAAGCGACTCTTGGCTTCGTCATGTCTGTCTGTCCGTCATGATGTAAGAACTCAGTCTCCACTGGACAGATTTTCATGACATTTTAATATCTTGGCGTTGTTCGAAAAAGTGTCGAGAAAATTCAATTTTCATTAAAATCTGACCAGAATAACGGGTACTTTAAATGAAGACCTGTGTACGTTTATGGTAATATCTTGCTGCATGCTTCTTAGAATGAGAAATATTTCAGACAAAAGTCGTAGAGAAAATCAAAACATGCGTTCGGTGTTCAATCATGGTTTTCCGAAAATCGTGGCGTTTTTGAGGTAATGTGGCAAAATACGGTACAGCCAGATAGACCACAGATGACAATATAATACGGCGCATGCGCTTTGCATGCCGGGTAACTAAGGCCGCAGACACGCACTTACGCTGTGTAATACTTATTGCTTTTCGACAGTAACAATGGTTAAGCGAACGTGCCTGAATATTTCGTTATACGTATATTGCATGTCTTTTTTTAATGCCAGAGATCAAAGTTTGAAAAACCATCATGCGACAATTGCAGAAGATAAAACATGTCACGGCTTTGTTAACACCAGCACTTAATCTTTCTCACTTATTGTTCTGCGTGGCTATAAGGTGACAGTAACCTCGTACAGTATCCTTTTGATGAGACGCATGCGCAGTTTTCCAGGCCGGAACTCCATCTCTGTCTGTCCTGCTCCGTCGCCCAAATCGCAGATCGATTCTTCTTCATACGCGGTGGTCTCCACGTTTTGTTTCGGTGTAGGAGGAACCAAACCGCGTGCCGATCGGCGGGCGGGCAGGCGGATGAATGAGTGTAGTCGGACGAGATTTCGTGATGTTAGTTCGGTCCGAACTCCTGTTATGTCGGTTCGTCTATGATTGCAGCTCCGGTCTGGTTCCAATGCTCCTATACCGTACTTTGTGCATTCATTTCTGTGTTACTATCTAACGGCATCTGACTGCTGAACGAGTTTTAAGAAGTTCGGTTTTGCATATTACAACCATATTGCCTCAGAATATTACAGGTCGTGTTTAATACGTGTATATCTTCTGAAACCAGGACATAACATTCTTTTAGTGTGTGGTATAATATTTGTCAGCTGCCTTATACTTTAATTTGAAGTACGTTATATTATAGACACCCAGACAACTGTATCTTCAAGTTTCGATATCCGATGTGCACGAACATGGAAGCAGTGTTTCTAAACTGTAACCAAGTGACTGCAGTTACTGACTGTAGACTGTAATATACATCTGTCTCCTTAACATGTTCTTTCTGGTGTATGCTCGCATCTGTCTTCCTCGTGTGTTAATGTGTGGAGCCACAGGTGTCCCATAAGCGTCTTCCTCATTATACGTAGAAATCACATGCCTGTGTTTCTTTGCTCATTTAGACAGTGTGTTCCAGACAGGCTGGTGTGGGGATTTTATTGAGCCTGGAATGTATAAGGAGAAACACAGTTTAACGTTTCTTTCGTGTAAAAACAGCGTAGTGTATTAAATTTTAATGCAGTCACTTCGGAAGTTAGTGGCACGTTCGCGGTATTGAAGTGACAGTATGTAGTGTGTCATTGTGTGCAGCATGATTGCGTTTCATATGGTTTTAAATCATTTTGACGTCATTGTTGTTTCTCGAAAACTTAATAATCAGAATTTTGGTCGATGTGATCGGTGTTTGGTGTTGTAACTTTCACGATTAACGAAGGAGGCGGCTTGTGGAAACGTCTGGTCAAGCATCTGTTCTCAACATTTCTGCAACACTCCGTTTTGATTTCACAGACGCAGCTTTTGTAGACAGGCCTGCAACCCTGCAGGGAACATCATCTGTCTTGTGTATTTTGCACTCATCTTGCCATCTGTCTTCCACTTGACGTGCCAGTATCAATTTCAGATAAGAGAGGGGGAGAGACAAAACCGTTTACAGCTTCGTAGCTATTCTTTATGTCTACACTGACTCATAGTTCACCATGGAAAAGAAAAGTGGTCTTCATTTCAGTACGTGCACGCGAAGAAGCACCTCAAGTAACAGGAAAATGTTTTTTTGAGTGAAGCACTGTTATTTACACCACACATTTTATGTTTCGATAGCTGGGCAATATACGGCGTCGAGTTTTTCTTGATACCAGCTATCAATTTATATCCTTCACGATTTTACGGGTAAGATGCCACTAGGTACAGGAAACGACAAACGAGGACAGGTGAATGAAATTTGGTGGAATGTTAACCTACAGTACATACCTCGCAGTGAACAGTACACCTTTTGTGTTTATATTGAGTCGAACAAAATGCACTTACGTCAGTTTCTTTTTAATTTTAGTTCGACACAGATAAGGCTTTTGTAATTATTTGTGTTGTAATGGATGATAAAATGATGTCTAATGTTTTTGGAAACTGTCAAATGATATTGGAACTTGGCACTGCTGTTTGCAGACGTGAATGGATGCCTGACGATCTTTTTTTCTGGGGGGTCAGCGTCTGTTTTATGAGCGACTAGTCAATAGCTATCATTTTTCAGAAGTCTGCTGCTTGATATAATTGCGGATAGGGAGTAAACCGGAGCCGCTCTGTTGAATTTTGTCAAACGTGTAATGTCCAGCATCTGGAACACCCTATATGCAAAAGTGAAAGTAACTTTTCCTGAGCGATGTCATACCATTGTGGCACACGGAGTGGAGACGCAGTTTGGTTTAGGGGATTATAAGTCGGTTGTTTGACGGTTTAATTTTATTTACAAACGCGAGTTCTGTTCTGTATAACATTGCACGTGCGTCAGTAGATATACAGACACGTGTTTGGATATCTGGCCATCGTCAGTTGTGCGCGTGAGGGTCAACGCTAAAACGAAACGGCAGATCTTCTGTAGACAAGGATATTGTTCCGTTTGTGCGTGCCCAACGAAGCACCGAAACATTCCAGCCATTTTGAGGCGCAGTGATACGTAGTGAACAGCTGGCGTACCGCTCCAAGCGACGTCCCATCTCAGGAAACGCTATGCAGCTGATGACGCTTAATTCGCTGCTCATGTTCGATGTGGTGTTCATCTTCTTCCTGTTCCTGGTTGGGGTGTCGTGCATCGTGTACTACCTCCCAACACCACGACGACACCCCGGCACCGACGGCGCTGAGTCAGACCTTGTCAACTACGTGACCGCAGTCCCCAGCAAGAAAGACCGCGATGCACCTGTTGATGACGTCTAGCTATGGAACACCACGGCAGCACGTCCGGCCGCATTCAGTGAGTTGCCTCGTGTCGCAGCCCAGAGCCGAAGTGACTTCTGTAATACCATCACATCTTTGTTTGCACCGTGCATTATTATTGAGTTACTGTCTAAATAGTTACCAAGAATGGTGTACCATTTAATGCCTAACAAGGCCGACTTTGTTTAATTCCAGCAGTGTTCAGCTTGCATTGTAAGAACTCGCCCTGATGGTGGTGGTACCTGCCACCGAAACATGTTGGACCATGAAATGATCTGGTAACAACTTTTACAAGCGTTAAATGGTGCATTATTTTTCGTAACTTTTTAGACAATAATTCTGTGATACTTTGTTTGAGGCAGGTTTGCATCACTGCAGAGTTTTCTCGACAGACTTTGGAAATATAATCAAATATGAAATTTAATGAAAATCCGTCCAATGGGAACCGAGTTTTTCCATGCGGACGGACGGACGGACGGACAGACAGACAGACAGAGAGGCAGGCAGACAGACGGACAGACATAACGAAGCTGATAGTTGCTTTTCGAATTTTGCGAATCCGTCTAATACGTGGAAGCTAGCAGGTCGCTTGTCGTAATTTTCAGAACACACCTAAAAGTCTAACCGATTGGAAAGTGGGACATTATTGCCCATTTTACCCAATAGGTTAGTTTGGACTTCTTCACTTTAAATAATCATTCTAAGCCTCAGTTGTTGTGTGTGAATTTAGTGTTTATGTACTCTTAGGGACGATTTGATCGTATACGTATTTATTTACAGTTCACATTGTTCCAGCCATGATGTGTCCGTTTAAAAACCAACACTTGCACTTATCAGCGCTTTGCTTCAAATTATCAGTTTACGCTTTATATATTGGAGTCTAGCTTTCACGAAATGAAAACTGTATCCATGAAGACAGCGGACGTGCGAGGATTGTTACGCTGTGCATAGGCTATATTTACAAACTTGTTAATAGATTGGGCTGGAGCGCTGGTTTTGTATCCCTTCTGTTGTTTATACTGCAGGCGGTATGGTCGATACTGGCGTTGGAGTGCAATTGAATTCTATTATGATCACGAAATAAACTGATGTGTGTTTTTTTGTTGGTCACTGAACTGTTCGTTTTAGCATGCCTTCAGAATACTCTCGATTATTCAGAAGTATGGGGTATGCCATTGTTATTGCATTATGCAATCAGTCCCCAATCCACGTTATTTTTGCAAGTGGGGGCGTTTCAATTTTTTAAACGGGGCCTCTAATCCCAGATTAATATCAAATTAATCGCCCCTACCGAGTATTTTAGTTTTCAATTTCGAATTGAATAGTGTTGGAATAAAAGAACGCGTTTTCAGTGCATCCCATCATTTAAACCTTACTTGGCCTTTCAGTCTTATTAATTGGGTCTCTGAAACAATGCTGACCTCAGTATTTTTGTTATATATATAGAGATGTGTGTTTTCACAGTACTGTTTCTATTTTGTCAGGCGTTGTTTCACGCCAAAATAAAATATGAATACATAAAAGGCTAAAATTTATTTAAATGCGTCATTATTTTGCTCTAGGATTGCTATTTTGAGCTACATGAACAGTCAGTAGCCAAATGGGCGGTGGGCCCTTACATTTGAAAGTGGTGTGTACGTCATACTACTGGGCGAGGTTCGGAATTCAACGGAAAAAACTTGATTGCTCATTTGTCTGAAACAGTCCGAGTGTATTCTGTTCTGGCGAGCGTGTAGCCTGTTGCTGTGCATTTTAGTTTTTGGACATTATTCATTCTGTTTACGTAACAAAGCTGGTTTTTTAAATAAAAAATGTCAAAAGTATGTTGTTAGTGGGATCTTATTGTCAGCTAAACGAACCTGTACTATGAGCCTGAATTAACCCTTTAAAGAGCAAGCGTGTCTGTTTTATAGAAGGGATCAGTGCGTACCGCGCTGTAAACACTCTCCACTTCGGTTATAAAAACCAATCTCTTAATGTTTTATAAGGCAAAAGTTGCTGTTTGTTCTGAGATCCGTACAAAACACATAAACGCAATGTGGGCATCACGTAGAATTTTTTAATGTTAAACCTGGTGATACGTAAAGTTACCGCTAGGCTTTAAGAGGTTAAGTATTGTGATATCTGTCCTTTGACGTGCGGGATCAGAATTATTCGCTGCCAGCCATGTACGGTGCGTACGGCCGAGACGGTTCGGCAATATTAGCTCACACTTGCAAGTGTGCTCACACTTCGCTCACTTTGCAAGTGTCCTGTCGCTCGCATGTGCGGCTGCACCACGTGGGTTCTTCGTCATGTGGCCACACTGCCGTTGGCTCTGCGCTGCACAGTTGCATGGACACGACATAAAATGGTTTCAAGGCGGGTGTTACTACACCTGTAGGAGGGTGGAGTTTTACCGACGTTTCGGGGTAACGCTCTGCCTCTATGTTCTTGGTGAACGACTTTGCTACAGGTGGATGCTGAAGTGACTGGTAGGAGGAAACGTGTTCGGTCTGAGAGTGATTGTGACCAATCAAAGCTGGGGAAAGGGAAGAGAGAGCGATATTGTCTCGGTAAAAGATGTCCCCCGTCTGTTACCGTGGCTCGGATTCGCCAGCATCATTCGACTTACGTGCCTATCGTACACCGTTACTATTCCCACTCACTTCGGCATCCATCTGAAAAAAAAATTAGTCACCCTGAAGACACAGGCGGAACACGCGGTGGCGCAGTTGGTTGAGGCACTGCGTTACAAGCCGAAGGTCGCGGGTTCGATTCCTGATGATGTCATTGGGATTTTTCATTTACATAATCCTTCCAGTCGCACTATGGCCCTGGGGTCGACTTAGCCTCTAACAGAAATGAGTACCAGGAATATTTCCTGGGGAGTAAAGGCGGCCGGTGCGTGGAGCTGACAACCTTACTTCCTTTATTTGCCGATTGTCTAGAAATTCTGGGAACCTCGACCACCTGGAACCCTGAGGGCCTGTCCAGGCCTGTAATGGGACTGCTTTACCTTTTACATAAGACACACTTAGGTATTTTCGTGTTATTATTATAAATATTACATTTGAATTGTAATGAACATCGGGTTAACTCACCTGCTTATAAGCTGATGGTTGCAGTGCCGGCAAAAAATACAAGGCTTGAGTGTGCCTTGTGTATTAATTATAAACTGCCCAGCATCTTTATTTAAAACTGTAATTTTAACAATCATCCTATGATTTTACACAATTGTGTGTACCTTAACACAGGTTTTTATGACGTATACCGTAAGGGAAGATGCCATTGGCCACGCTAAGGCGTGGGTCTCCTGCCGTTCGCTTGCTAGGATTGAGGGTTCGAATCGTGCCGTGGGCATGAATCTTTGTGTTGTGTGTGTTGTATAAGTGACGTGAAGAAGGAAGGAAGGATTTAAAGGTACAAAGTGGATCAAAGGGAAAAAAAACAGGACAAAAAGTCCTGCCGGGTGCATGTATGTGTGTCTGTTGTAAGTGTTGCGTGTTGTCAGGTAGAGGTCTCTGCGTCGGGCTGATCACCCGTCCAGAGATGCCCTGCCGAGTGTGGTGTGTCTGAGTACGATCGCGAAGCCTCGATAATGAGGAGGCCCTGGCCCAGTAGGGGCTATTACGTCATTGGAAAGAAAAAATGTTGTGTGGGAATGAGGTGCCAATCCCACTTGAAGGTGTAAGATTTGTATGGCTCGTGATATTTAGTTGGTCTGGTGATGGCTTTATTGAAAAGCCGAAACTGGTAACCTGTAGACTGGGCGGTGCCATGGCTCAGGCGGTTAGCCGCCGGCCTCCCACCGCGGAGGTCCGGGTTCGATCCCGGGTCAGTCCATGTGGGATTTGTGGTGGACAAAGTGGCACTGGGACAGGTTTTTCCCTCGAGTTCTTCGGTTTTCCCCTGTCAGTTTCATTCCACCGGTGCTCCATTACTAGGAAAAGGACAAAAAAATAATCATCATCATCGTCACCTTCATCACAGGGTTGCACAAGAAGCCTCATGGCTGCAGTGCGTCCGTAGCGTCTGCTGCGGGGACCTTCACCACTAAAAAGAAACCCTGTAGATTTGTAAAATGTTTTTGTGCTCGACTGTGGTTTGGAATATGTAGATATCTGACTGAAACACAGCGGAGATGTTTCACCTAAAGATATTTGTATGCTGTAAGTGTTTCTTAAATGTGTCATGAGATGCTGAAGTGACGTGTTTAACCTTTTAAAGCCTGGCGGTAACTTTACATACCACCAGGTTTAACATTAAAAAATTCTACGTGGTACCCACATTGTGTTTCTGTGTTTTGTACGGGTCTCAGAACAAATAGCAACTTTTGCCTTATAAAACATTAAGAGATTGGTTTTTATAACCGAAGTGGAGAGTGTTTACAGCGCGGTACGCACTGAGTCCTTATATAAAGCAGATGCACTTCGTCTGTAAAGGGTTAATGTTATCAGTCAGAACATATATTGAACAGTTGTATAAAAATTAAAGGTAAATTCTTCCCAGTTCACGTCATGAAGGCGTGAATGTAGGTATAGCTCCACTCTTCTTAACCTCGACTGTAGATGGAGGGGAGTGTTTTACCTTTTAAGGCCTAGCGGTAACTTTACGCACGACCAGATTTAACATTCAAAAATTCTACGTGGTGCCCACATTGCGTTTATGTGTGTTGTACGGATCTCAGAACAAACAGCAACTTCTGCCTTATAAAGCATTAAGAGACTGGTTTTTATAACCGAAGTGGAGAATGTTTACAGCGCGGTACGAACTAGCTCCTTGTATATAGAAGAGATATACTTCGTCTTTAAAGGGTTAATTCCACACCTCGGCCGCTTTACCCTCGGGAAAGAACCCCGGTTTCCAGGGCGCTGCGTAGTCGCCAGATTCTGTGTGGATGTTTTAGACAACAGAAGAATCTGTTGTCCGTAACGGGATTCGAACCCCGAAACGTCCGTCTTGTAGCATAGTCGCTTTACCAACTACGCTACCCCGCGCCCCTGACAGCTGTATACGGAACTAAAAGCTAATTTTTGAAGGAGAAGTTTGCGAAAGAGACGGGGATTTGCCGAGCAGGTGGTCGACCATGAACTTAAAAGGATGCTCCTTGTTTTGTGCAGTTAGCGTATCTTCCTGAAACAAATCATGAGAAGGAAAACAACTTGGAGACATCAGCTTTGAGGCCGAAATAGGTCCCACGTGATGGCCTAGGTCTGTCCCCCGTATGTTGTTTATTATGAGCAGAAAATGCGCGACTGTACTTCAGCATCGTTAGATGTGTTCCCTTTGGTGTCTTTCATACCCAAAGCACAACCTTAAGCATATTATGGAGCACGCCTTTGAGAACAGGGTAAAGAGAAGGATGTAGGGGCTCCAGTGTGTGCTCTGTCACTCGATGGCCTTCCGTTTAATGGACCTACGCCAGTGTGTGACCTGGTCTCTCGTAAGCAGTTTTTGTCTCATGTTTACGGGCCTTCTCAGCTTGGAGGCTTTTGCTGAAGTAGGTGCTAGTGATGACGCGTGGATTTATGTTGATAGAAAAGGAAGTGACGTCCTTGTAAGAAAATGCCGTGTTTACCCGAATATATGGGGACCCTCCTTATATTCAGTTTTCCCGGAAAATAAACGGAACGTGTTTAATGCTGTGGGCGGGATCATAGGGCGATTCGTTGTCTCCCCCCCACCACTATTTTTCAGATGATGAATTAGGGGAGGAGGGCTTGTCTTATACAGGGCTGTGGAGTCGGAGTCGGAAGGAATTTTAAGTGGAGTCGTAGTCGGTAAAATGTACCGACTACGACTCCGACTTCGATATAAAGCCTTACATAGACACTAGCTGCAAGAACCATTACTCTTGCAGTTAAATGTAGGTTATAAGTCTAAAAAGTAGCCTGATGATTCACGTGGTGGTGATGAAATGTCTTATGATACCTTCTTTCACTTTAGTAAGTTTACCTTTATCGTATAATACATATTGAGCTTTTATGAAGGATTCGGAGATTTAAAAATTGAGGAGTCGGATATTTAAAAATTGAGGCGTCGGAGTCGGAGATTTAAAAATTGAGGCGTCGGAGTCGGAGATTTAAAAATTGATGAGTCGGAGGTTTAAAATTTGAGGCGTCGGAGTCGGAGATTTAAAAATTGAGGCGTCGGAGGTTTAAAAATTGAGGTGTCGGAGTCGGAGATTTAAAAATTGAGGCGTCGGAGTCGGAGATTTAAAAATTGAGGTGTCGGAGTCGGAGATTTAAAAATTGAGGCGTCGGAGATTTAAAAATTGAGGAGTCGGAGTCGGAGATTTAAAATTTGTGGAGTCGGAGTCGGAGATTTAAAAATTGAGGCGTCGGAGTCGGAGGTTTTATGTGCCGACTCCACAGCCCTGGTCTTATATAAGGGTAAATACCTAAAATTGTGAGGAAAATATATGGACCCATAAAAGAAGGAGAGCACTGGAGAATAAAAGCAAACACGAAGATAAAGGACGTATTGCAAGGCGAGAATTTTGTGAAGCTTGTAAAACCACGTCGACTAAGGTGTGTGGTCATTTTGGAAGAATACAAAATCAGAGAATGTCAAAACAAGTTGCAGCAGCTACAATGGACGGAACAGAGAAAAGAGGAAGACCATGTAGAAAGGGAAGGAAGAGGTTGAAGAGGATTTAAATGTAATGGGAATTAAATAAAACAGCATGTAGTGGTCAGAGACGGTTGGGAATGGAGGAAGGTTGTGTTGGAAGCCAAGGGCCACTGTGGACTGTAGCGCTTGGAGGAGGAGAAGAAGAAATACCGTTCAATTATACGTACTGCACACACACACATACACACACATACACAAATGCCTTCTCACGATTCATCACTTCCATAGACTTCAATAAATTGCGTTAGACAGTACACCCTCGCTAGATTGTAAACATTTTTCAGACAGTCCAATATCCATCTTCTTATCAGTGTTAAAAGTAGTTCAGAATAAGAAAACTGGAGCGTGTAGTATTACTCTGTAATGGAGCATGTTGTCAATAATAAAAAAACACATACACACATACATATATACACACACATACACACACGCACACATAGACACATACATACATACATACACACACACATACACACACGCACACATAAACACATACATACACACACACACATACACACACATACACACACACGCACACATACACACATACACACACACACACACACACACACACATATATATAACGTCCTAATTTTATGCTGTGTATTAATACACGACCTGTATTTTCCCCGCACTTTCGAAGGTGGTGGTGGTGGTGGTGTGTGTGTGTGTGTGTGTGTGTGTGTGTGTGTGTGTGTGTGTGTGTGTGTGTGTGTGCGTGCATAGGTGCTTGATGCACTGTAGTTTGTATTTCTGATGTCCGGTGTACATACCAAATTACTGTTTCTAATACATTTTGAATTTTGAGGGAAATACGAAACTTGGAAGATTTTAGTAAGATGGAGTGGCTATTGAAAGTAATCTTAAATACTGTACGTGGAGCTCGTAGGATTGGATTTGTGTGGTGTTGTGAACACGGCAATGAGTATTCAACTTACACACATGGTTAGTAATTTCTTGACACGCTGAGTGATTGTCAGCTTCTCTGGGGTTTGTTACTGATATAGGATAAATATAACAAATTTTATGGTAGGACTCTAAAATCTCCACGACATTAAGTGTGCACGTCATAATGGGGCTGTCTCCGACAAATGGTTAGTGTTACTGTTCTTTTTTTATCATTATTATTATTATTTTGACTGCAAATGTGTTTGTACCCGGTGGCAGCGGTACTATAGTAAGGCACAACACACAAAATAACACACCGCACTCAAAGAAAACACAGCACACAAAATTACAGAAACAATAAAGGACACATACTGCACACAATAAATAAAATTACAAAACAAATACAATTACAATACAAATACAATACACATACAAATACAATTACAAATACAATACCCATACATATACAATACAAATACTATTACAATTAAGCTAAAGTTGATGAATTAATATTATTAAAAAGTTAAGCACACTATACAGTAATACAGCTACAGTATTGAATTACATATCTTCATGAACTGATGCACTCGCATTTCACCGTGTCATTCCCTTCATTCCACTTCACTACACTTATGTAAGCTTCACATCCCCACCACGATTAACCTCCCTTCATCTCACTTCACTTCATTTTATTTTTTGATGATTTCCACCACACCTTCACGTCACTTCACTTCATTTTTGATGATTTCCACCACACCTTCACCTCACCTCACTTCATTTTTTGATGATTTCCACCACACCTTCAGCTCACCTCACTTCATTTTTTGATGATTTCCACCACACCTTCACCTCACTTCACTTCATTTTTGATGATTTCCACCACACCTTCACCTTACCTCACTTCATTTTTTGATGATTTCCACCACACCTTCACTTCACTGCACGTATCACTTTCCAAATCGCCGTCCTAAAATTACGTGATTTACAAGAGAGAGTCCCTAAAGCATCTGCAAAGCAACTTTGGCCCACATAATATTGCAGGTGTCTCTGTACATGAAGCAGCCGTGTATTGTGGAACTGTGTGCGAAGGAAAGGGTGACTGTAATCTGTTACCCGTGGTGACATCTGCCGTTATTTTCTAAAGTAACAGAGAATCAAATCAGGCCTGCTGAACCCTTTGTGGAGTGCGGCAAACTTCAGTAAAATTCGGTCTACTTGCGTGCAATATTAAATTCAATAAAACAAAATAAGAAGGAATTAGGATACGCAGTATTGTATGTACACATTTTCCTGTTTTTCCTATACATGATGCGCAATAAAAATATGGAGTGAAACTCGGTCATAAAGTCATGAAAGGGACTAAATATTTTGTGTCGTTATAAGAGTGTTGTTCTAACCGAGGAGTATAATACTATGTTTAACATGAGGAATTAATTGGTACCACAGAATAACTGACGCTATAAGGCAGGTGTCATATAAACTGCTGTCGTTTTAACGGGGTTCGACTGTGCTTGTAGTCAGGGCGGGGCTTAGGAAACGTGGGGCCCGATTGCGATCTTTGTGTTGGGTCCCTAAAAGTTGTTGTGCAGAGCAACAAATGGAATAACGTTTTCGTATATTAACGTAAGTTATAAAATCGTTACGAAATCAGTCCGAGAGCTTTGTTTGGTATCACACTGCGTATTTTTAAAAATTACTAATACGTGAACCCCACATGAGCACGGAACCCAATTGCGTCAAATCGGTCCCCTCCGCCTAAGACCGGCCCTCCTTGTAGTAACAGGGAAAATTTACTAGAGATGCAGTTCATGACCTAGGCTACGGTGTCGTTGTTTTTAGCAAATTTTTACAAAATGAACTAGTAACGGCCGGTCCCAGTGGCCGCGCTGTCTAAGGCGTAGGTCTGCGGCCGAACGCTTGCTGGGATCGTGGGTTCGAATCCCACCGGGGGCATGGATGTTTGTCTCTTGTACAGTGTTTGTGTTGTCAGGTAGAGGTCTCTGCGATGGGCCGATCCCTCGTCCAGAGAAGTCCTACCGACTGTGGTATGTGTCTGAGTGTGATCAAGTGAAAATAAAAACCCGCTACACCTGCTGTGAACAAGTAGGTAGAAGAAGTAAGGACTACGGAACGAATACGAACTAGTAACGCAACACTTGTCTGTCTAAATAAACAGCTCATATGTTTTCGTAACTGCATCGGCGATCTATCACAGCTTTGCTATGGAAATGGTTAAAAGACGTTCTCTCGTTTGTAATGTCCCCACGGACATGTTGCGGCGTGCTAAGGGTTGAGTAGCCCTGCTCTAAATGAGGTGTCACACATTCGTGGTGTTTCAGTGTGTGAAGTAGGCTGCATGGACCACGTTTATTTTGCGCGTTTACATAATCGGGAAAAGTACCTATTAGCTTTGACATGTCCGTCTGTCTGTCCGTATGTATCTGAGCGGCTCCCACTTGACGGACTGCCGTGAAATTATATATTGTGAACTTCCATGGAAACCTGTCAAGAAATTCCAATTTTTGTTCATTCATTCATTCATTCATTCATTCATTCATTCATTCATTCATTCATTCATTCATTCATTCTGTAGTCTACCTTACAACAGGTCCGAGCCTCTTCTAAAGCGAGTTCTCCACAGGGTGCCAGCTAGTGCTTCTTCTTTCAATTTCCAGTATCCTCTCTTTTCCTTAACGTCATGGAATAGCTGCTTACGTCTTCTTCCTCGTATTGCCCTCATTTATGTCCTTCTCTCTAACTTTCCTTCAATCACATGTTTTAGAAGGCCGTTTCTACCCAACATGTGACAAATCCAGGTAGCCTTCTGGAAGGGACTGTCCAGGAAGAGTAATTAACCTTTTAAAGCCTAGCGGTAACTTTACGTAGCACCAGGTTTAACATTAAAAAATTCTACGTGGTGCCCACATTGCGTTTGTGTGTTTTGTACGGCTCTCAGAACAAACAGCAACTTTTGCCTTATAAAACATTAAGAGACTGGTTTTTATAACCGAAGTGGAGAGTGTTTACAGCGCGGTACGCACAGAGTCCTTATATAAAACAGATACGCTTCGTCTTTAAAGGGTTAATGTGGTGTGTTAAAATCTGGTAAGTGTCGGACACTTTGCATGAACACTTGACTAGGTTTTGTTCTTGCCGGCGACATAAATTCTGCATAAGTCAATGTTTTTCTACTGTTGACTGTGACATTTGGCTCATAAATATGCGCAGAACGAATTGTTGCGTTGACTTTGCAGCAACAGTTACGCAAACGCACCGCAATATTACGTTGTACGTAGATTGCCTTTTTTGTTCCTCTTTCCCACAATTAAGACGTCTTTCTACAGTAACAATGGCACACCGTCTCACTGAACTGCCCGAAACAACGGCGTTTGGCTCTAAGGCTAAATTTTTACCAAACATTCGTTGAACTTTGCCCGATCTGCGACTAACGTTGTTTTTTTTTTGGTGTTTTAATTAATTCCTATTAGTTAATTCTTATGAACAAAATAATTCGTTCACCGTTCTTGCACGTAACGTTGCAGTTATCAGGAAAGTAACCCCACATTACACGAGGACTCACTGTATTTGAAGCCCGTCTTTGGTATGGAGGCCATGGAGGGTGCCATAAACTTTTTTAAACTTAGTCTGCGAAGTTACGCCTTCATTCTTAATTTAGTAACAACATTTTCGCTGTTTAACTTCGTTAGATACATTTGTTAGGTAGTTAATTTTCGCATTTTGTCAGTTGCAGAGATAGAAATTTTCCACTTGCACGTTATTAAAGCGTGTAAGATTAGTGGAGGTCGGACCGGATAGCCCGTAGCCTAGTCACTATTCTAACTGCGCTACCCAGGCTCCACTTAGCAAACAAGGCGCGCAAATATACACGTAGATAACTGGTAACTTCTTCTTTAGGGCCTGTCAACAGATGCTCCGGTTGCAGGGCAGTCTTAGGCGTATTGTACGAACTGGTAAGCGGATCGGTGAGTGAGCAATCGTCCCTGGCTTCTAAGGTGCTGTTTACGTATTCCCTTGAAATGGCCGAGGAAGGTCAAGGGAGTACCAGGATTTGTCGGTGCACGGGCCGGGATTCGACTGTGATGTCTGCCGAGTACTAGCGACATGTGTTGCCGTTTGAGTTAATATGTCTGACAGGTTATCTAACTACGAGGGCAATAAGCAATCATTATTTTGCTAACAGTACGCGGGCCTGCGATGCACCGTTTGTGTTAAAATTGCTGTTTTTTCCTTTTTTCCTTCCCCCCCCCCCCCTATCCGAAATCATGCGGTGCTGTAAAATTTCATGATCCGGAACATTCTGAATAGCAGTGTTAAAGGCGTTATGTTAGAGTCATTACTTCCGAATATGCACTGCCCGCTAAATGCTTTCCACAGGCGAATCCAATATGGCTGCACCACCGCAGTGTATAGTAATGCAAAATGTTTCACGTGGTGACTGTAATTTTGCCTATAGCAGGTACGATTGTGTAGCGCTGTGTGTAAGAGAATTGCTGAGGTGTAACCCAATACAGATACTGTGTACGGTTCTGAAATCTTCTACATATAGCTGCAATTGTACCGTGATATTATAGGAGGGTGTTAAATGAGTACGTTTTCCTAGGTCATAAAAATTACATGAGATGTAATTACAACATTAAATGCGGTAGTGTAGCTAGGCCTTTTGGCGCCTGGGGCGAGCGGTAACAGTGGCCGCCGTTACCAGAAATAATTACGTTTAAAACAATCACAATTATTAATTGAATTCTATTGTATTTGGCTCAGTAATTTAAAATTTGTTGTACATATATTTTTTTTATTTAAAATATTCATTTTGCTGCACATTTTGCCGGGCCTCGGACTCTACCGCACCTCCCCTCCATCTTCCAAGCTACTCCCTTTGTTAGATGTACTAGCTCATTTATTCTAGTGAAAACCGGTAGGCTACATCCCAACACTATCTCCTGGAACATTGATGCACTTTTCCCATATTGGGACGAATTTAAAAATTCCTTTTCAGTAGAAAGCAGCCTCTTGGCAGGCCATGAGGGACGGGTGCACAATTTTATTCAAGTAACACAACCTGGAACCGTTTTAAGTGGGTCCCTGTCACCACAGCATGGCGCGTCTTCGTGTTGCGGTTGGAGGAACGGCCTCCAGATACGGAGGGTAGCTGCGAATCCATTGAATAAGCAGTCGCGGAAGCCGATAAGGGGTGGTCCTCCAGCTTGGGGTTGGGCGACGTGCTAACAACTCCTCACCGTAAAAACTTATGATGTTACGAAACAGCCTACAAAGCCTCGGACCTCGACCGATTATTCGGTGCGACCCCAGCTATGGAAAAGGGTGCATACAGGATTTTGGTGGGGAGACCTAAGGGAAGGCGACCACTTGGGAGACCCAGGTATAGATGGGAGGATAATATTAAAATGGATCTTCAAGAAGTGGGATGGGGAATGGACTGGATTGAGCTGGCTCAGGATAGGGACAGGTGGCGGGCTGTTGTGAATGCGGTAATGAACCTCCGGGTTCCGTAAAATGCGGGAAATTTCTCGACTAGCTGAGAAACGAGTTAGTTAGTTAAAACAACCTGGAATGCAATGGAAACACCCAAATTCGCCGAAACCCACAAATTCTTTGTGTATGTCAGCGTGCTGGAAATGTGAAGGCGCCTGTGTTCTCGTATGCAGGAGCCTGATTTCTACAGCAAGGAATTTTTTTAAACTTATGCCGAGATGAGGCAAGTGCATCAGTGTGCCCGGGGTTACGTTGCATGATCAGACTTCTTTGGAATTAATAAGCTACATTTAATGTTTTCGAGACTTTTCGCTTAATTTCCACAACGTGTGGGATCATCCTTATTGTACATTTTTCGTAACAGACGAAGTGTATCGATAAACTGCTACCACTGGGTGCATCGCCGGTTGAGGGAAGGGCAGTGGTATCCAGCGTCACTGTGCTGCGTCTTTGGTTCAGATACCTGGCCGGGGGCCGGCTATGCTCATTCACGTTTTTATTGGTTTTTGTTCCCTTCAGGTATATGATGAAATATTACCGTGCTGTGCATGATTTCAGGTTTCCACCGCGATGTAGATTATATCCGCGTTCCTCTGTGATATTGCGCGGCGTAGACTGGTAATTTCGTACCGACGTTTCGGGACAACATATCCTTCCCGTCTTCAAGGGTAAAGAAGTCCCAGAAGAAAATCCTTCTTGACCCTTGAAGATGGGACCGATAGGTTGTCCCGAAACGTCAGTACATAATTACCTCTCTACACTGCGTAATATCCCCCGAAGAGCGCAGATCTCAAATATGACTGGTTTAGCATACAGTGACTTAATCCAGGCACATCCAACAGAATATTCGCTAATAACCCTGTCATTGTATACTCTAAAGTGGGCCGGGATATCTCAGTCGGTATAGCGACTCGCTACGGGCTGGGCGGTCCGGGGATCGAATCCCGGTGGGGGCGAGATTTTCCGCAGCCGTCCAGACCGGGTTTAGGGCCCACCCAGCCACCTGTACAATGGGTACCGGGTCTCTTTCCCGGGGGTAAAGCGGCCGGGGCGTGGGGCTAGCCACCCCATCCCCTCCTCGTGCCGAGGCTCATGAACGGGTACAGCTATACCTCTACTCCCCTTCTTGGGCCCTCAGGGCCTGTTATAGGGTGAACCTTTACCTTTATTGTATACTCTAAAAGCTTTGCAAGTGAGTGAGTTGTTAAATAAACAAGGAACAGAAGATCAGAAATACGCGAAACGTTGGAAGCGCGTCTGAATTAGGACGGTCGATCGGAAAGTGAGTTAACGGTGTGTACTTCGCTAACCGAAGAACGCACACCGACTGTGTGAGTTGGGGCAGCAGACTGGCATCTGAGGGCTCACGTTCGCGGTTCGCCACGAATAGTACCAGTGAGTGTGTACGATTCGGCGAACCGTACACACATGATCATGTGTGGTTATTCGTGATAGTTCAATCACATGCGTGCTCATGTTTGTACGCGGGGTTAGTGTAACTGCGTGCAAGAAAGTGGGAAGTGCTGCTGAGTCCTTAGAAACAGAATAGAGACAAATTAGAAAGAAAAGCAGAAGAATGCGTGCACAAGGAAGGTTACGGAAGGAGTGTGGACACCTTCCCTAGAAGACATCACATTAGGTAGGGGGTTTCTAGGTTTCGCCCTCTTGGCATTCTAAGTAATATTTAATTATTTGATTTCTGCTTAGAGAAAAATTTGGAGCTTAGGTTTGTATGGTGCTGAAACTTGGACACTTCGGAAAATATATCAGAAATACCTGGAAAGTTTTGAAAGTTGGTGCTGGTGAAGGATGGAGAAGATAATTTAGACCAATTGTGTGAGAAATGAAGTATTACGTAGAGTCAAGGAGGAGAGGAATATCCTACATACAGTAAAAAGAAGGAAGGCTAACGGGATTGGTCATATCTTGCGTAGGAACTGCCTTCTAAAACGCGTTATTGATCGAAAGATAGAGGGAAGGACAGAAGTGACGGGAAGACGAAGAAGAAGATGTACCCAGCTACTAGATGACCTTAAGGAAAGAGAGGATACTGGAAATTGAAAGAGGAAACAATAGATCGTACTGTGTGGAGAACTCGCATTGGAAGAGGCTCTGGGCTTGTACTACGTAATGAATGCCTAAAGAAAACACGCCGTCTGTATTGCTGAGACCAGCCAATTAGTAATTTCTTATGTAAATAATCGCAAGGTGAATCAATAAAACGTATCAAGTCTGTACATCATAAAGCAGCCGTTTTCAATGGTAAAGCGGGTAATACATACAGCTACAACTGTGCTGTAAGGGGCTGACATATTTCTATACACCGTCAATCCCCAATGTTGCACCAACCTCACACTTAGTGCGCATGATAGTCTGTGAACAGGAATTTCGTGTTTTACTCTATTTCAATTTTCCTGCTGTACAAGCCGGAAGATTGCGGGTTCGATTCCCAATTGTGTCATTGGAATTTTTCATTGACGTAATCCTTCCGGTCGCACTACGGCCCTGGGGTCGACCCAGCCTTGAACAGAAATGAGTACCAGGAATTATTTTAAAGTTGCTTTCTCCGATACACGATGCGGCATAAACACAGGAACCCGATGCACTGTGGATTGAGATACGCACTAGAGACCTGAAGATGTAATTCCACAAACTGGAAGTTTCCACTACCAGCCGCAGCAATAATTTTAGTCTGTATAAATCATATTTATTATGTAAGGAATATTTTAATCGTATTTCAACCGTAAGATTTTAAAAACAGTACAAGCTGTGCCGTTTATGCACAAATGACATCAACAACGGAGCCTGCTGCAGACTGTGGAACCATGCAAACAGTGGCTTGTCACTGGCAGTTGGTTTTAAAACTGCCATATTGCACTCCGTGAAGATGGCACGACTGTACCGAAACATGTCGCAGCTACGTGTTTAACACTCATATGTAACTAACAGTGTGCATTTGGTTGGTACAATAAATTGACTAAATTTAGTACCAGGAACATTTCCTGTGGGTAAAGACGGCCAGTGTGTAGGGCTGACAACCTTACCGCCTTCATGTGCTGATTGTCTAGAAATTCTGGGAGACTCAACCTCCTGGAACCCTAAGGGCCTGTCCAGGCCTGTACAGGGATTACTTTACCTTTGACTGTGTTTCAATTATCCGCCACCTTCGCTATACCGCAACGAATTTCGGTGGACAAACAGTGACGCTGTATCAGGGTTTGTGTATGTAATCTGTCAGTAGACGGGTAGGTATGTACGTGCCTGTCAGCTTTGGAGGCCACGGCGAGTGTTATCAGCATTGTGACACATTTCATGCGCTAGTGTACGTAAGTATACGGAGATATGCAAGGAGAGCTGCAGGCAGATATTCCTGTATTTGGGGACGGACAAATATTTGTTATGAACTCATGAGTTTGTGCTGTAATATGTGATATGCATGTTAAGAATGTGTACACAGCGAGGGATTAGATTGACCAAAATATTTTTCTTCCGTTGAAATGCGATGTAGAAGGGAATGCCAGTGTTATTGGCAGCATTCTTCTAGACCGCAACAAGAATAACCTAGATATGAAAAGAGAGACTTTATGTTAAACTTGGAGTGTGCATTCTTCAAAGTGACTTGTTCATAGCTTTCGTATCCTTGTGCCTTAACTAACTAACTAACTAACTAACTAACTAACTAACTAACTAACTAACTCCATGGAGCAGAGGCCTTATTGAGAATCTAACAGTTTCTCAGCTAGTCAAGAAATTCCCCGCATTTTATGGAACCCGGAGGTTCATTACCGCATTCACAAGAACCCGCCACCTGTCCCTATCCTGAGCCAGCTCAGTCCAGTCCATGTGCCCATCCCAGTTCTTGAAGATCCATTTTAATATTATCCTCCCATCTACGCCTGGGTCTCCCAAGTGGTCGCCTTCCCTAAGGTCTCCCCACCAAAATCCTGGATGCACCTCGCTTTGCCCCAATACGTGCTACATGCCCCACCCATCTCATTCTTCTCGATTTGATTACCCGAATAATATTTGGTGATGAGTACAGGTCATTAAGTTCCTCGTTATATAGTCTTCTCCGCTCCCCTGTTGCCTCGTCCCTCTTAGGCCCAAATATCCTCCTCAGCACCCTATTCTCGAACACCCTCAGTCTTTGTTCCTCAGTATCAGAGACCAAGTCTTGTGCCTTAAGGACTGTATTTTGTAACGCCAGCAGTCCAACATTGCCTCCATCGTGTTTGTTTCGTGCAATGTTTTATACTCGCTGTAATTACTTTGTTTAACTTACGTATGTCTGAGGAGGCACTGCAAGTCTTTGGGCGGATTTCATTGTAATTCTTTCTCTTCCCTAACTAACTAACTAACTAACTATCTAACCAACCAACCAACCAACCAACCAACTAACTAACTAACTAACTAACTAACTAACTAACTAGGCCGTGCCATAGCTCAGGCGGTTAGTCGCCGGCCTACCACCGCGGAGGCCCGTGTTCGATCCGGGGTCTGTCCATGTGGGATTTGTGGTGGACGAAGTGGCACTAGGACAGGTTTTTCCCCAAGTATTTCGGTTGTTGCCTGTCAGTTTAATTCCACCGGTCCTCTATTACTTGGAAAAGGACAAAAATAATCATCATCGTCATCTTCATCACAGGGTTGCACAGTAAGCCTCAAGGTTGCGTTGCGTCCGTAGCGTCTGCTGCGGGGCCCTTCACCACTTGAAAAGAAAACTAACTAACCAACCAACTAAGTAACTTCTTGGAGGAGACTCCTTGTTGCTAAGGCACTAGTTCCTCAGCTATTCAACAAATTCGCTGCGTTTTATGGAACCCGAAGGTTCATTACGGTGTTGACAAAAGCCAGTCACTCACTTTCCTTATCCTGAACCAACTTACTGTAACCTGAAGATTAAATCGGACTTAACGAGCTCGACAGATTTAAGGTTGTTCTTAATATTATGTTGCCTTCTACATCCAGGTCTTCCAACATGCCTTTCACCTTCACTTTATGAAGTCTAAAGATACCTAGTGCGTCCTTCCTAATATTATTCTACCGTTTGTATCCAGATCTTCCAGGATGTCTTTTTCCGAGTGCTTCAGGGAGAGCGGAAAATATGGTCTTCTACCTACATTCACATACCGTCTGGTATTGGTAGCCAACCGCTGGATTAAATACGAACATGCATAATGAACAGTTCGTCCTAGGGCGCGGTCTTTCTTGTTTTAATTAATTTTGCCTTTGCTGATAACTGGGGTGCACATAGAGGCTGCGTGTGGTCTAACTACGCGACAGTGAAACTGCTCCCATGTCATCGACTTTACCATTTTCATGATTCGTGATTATTCGGAGGTCGAATGAGGGTACGTTAAGTCCGTGTGTGACTGATCGGTGTATGCTAGAATTGTACTCGTTAAGTGGTGCCCACATTGCGTTTATGTGTTTTGTACGGATCTCAGAACAAACAGCAACTTTTGCCTTATAAAACATTAAGAGAATGGTTTTTATAACCGAAGTGGAGAGTGTTTACAGCGCGGTACGCGCTGAGTCCTTATATAAAACAGATACGC
>BLKM01000559.1:0-136937 GCA_013340265.1 Coptotermes formosanus | reverse complement strand
GCCTTATAAAACATTAAGAGATTGGTTTTTATAACCGAAGTGGAGAGTGTTTACAGCGCGGTACGATCTGAGTCCTTATATAAAACAGACGCGCTTCGTCTTTAAATGGTTAATCCTCTTTTTGCTTTGCACGATAACTTTTATGGGCCCGCCACAAGGATCGAAATCGGACCCCACCTTTGCTAAGGCCGGCACTGACCACATGCATGTGCATGATGTGACGTGCTGAATTGACAACTATTGAGGGCTCACTGAGTGTCTGTGAACAGCTTCTGTGGTTCCCTGTCATTTAACAGTCATGGAACTTGACGGTACGGTACACTGCTTGTGTATAACTTACTGAAGTGTGTGTGTGTGCGCGCGTGCGTGCGACCATCTGAAGTTAGCTTTCCATATACAGGCGTTTTGCAGCTGTAAACTGTACAGTTACAATAGCCTACGGTTTTGTTTCTCACACAATTTTGTGTTATGGAAGTTACGGGTTATTACACATGTTAACCATCTGCGGATTTGTAGAGGGCAGATCAGTTTATGCGACCCAATGCGATATTTAATCCAGATTTGACTGTTGGGCTTATTCCGGCTATGTTAGTTTCCCTTACGGAACGTGTGCAGCTGTAAACAAGCTTAGAGTGGTCACGTTCTAAACCCACATGACATGTTTATAAAAGTTACTCTCTGAAGGAGAGCGATAAGGTTTTGTACGGTTTATATGTTGCAGTAGAACGGATATCGTTCGCACGCTACAGGCCGGTAGACGGAGGGCCGTAATTTCCGTGGTTTGTTTCTTCGTGGACTTCCTGGTCCTTGAATATGGAACCAATGAGTTGTCCCGAAACGTCGGTAAAGGATTGCTACTCGAAGCTGCATAATATCACAGGAGAACGCAGATCTCGAGTTGTAATTTAAAGACGAAGCGTATCTGTTTTATATAAGGACTCAGTGCGTACCGCGCAGTAAACACTCTCCACCTCGGATATAAAGACCAATAAGTTAATGCTGTATAAGGCAAAATTCGCTGTTTGTTCTGAGATCCGTACAAAACACACAATCGCAATGTGAGAACCATGTAGAATTTTTTAATGTTAAACCGAGTGCTACGTAAAGTTACCGCTAGGCTTTAAAATGTTAATTACCAGCGAGGTCAATACATTTGTCTTCAGCAGTGTCCATTCTCCTTTATAGGACCCACCCAGTCTACTATTCAATGTGTGTCCCGGGGCTGTTTACCAGGAGTAAAGCGGCTGGGGCATGCACATGATCACACCTCCATCTAGTGCCGAGCGTAAAAGGAGTGGTGCCGTGCCTCCATTCCCATATACACATTCGTGGCGTGGACGCAGACAACTTTGCCTTCATCTGCGTATCTTTCGATACTTTACGTAGGCCTTTGTATATCGGAAAGGGGTGTGGGTTAACTATTTGTAATCAGTCGGGAAATTGCAGGTAGCTCTTGTTTTACGCTTTAGTCGTCTGGGCTGTATTGTGGGTAGACCAGGAAGTGAAGTGTTCACCTCTGCCTCAAATTGTTTCATCAGCGCGATTTAATTGAGTCCCCTCTGTTGCTGGAAGGGGTCGGTGCGCTGTATTCATTGATCGTTCTGACAAGTCATTGCACTGAGCCTCGTCGGGTGCTGTTAGAGGTCTCCTCCGTGCTTTGTGTTATCCGGGCTGGCATGGCTGAAGACACGTACAGTCAACACCGAATTGCCCACAGTAAAAGCTTTCATTTGATCGTTAAACGTCAATCAGTGCATGCTGTTTATACAGCGACATTGCCTACACTTTATCATGTTCAAGGCTATGAAACTTTATGTAATAGTAGAAAAGTCTGAGTGCAATTTACTTTGTGTTAAATCAGTGTTTCCCACACTTTTTTGCTCACAGTTCCATTTTGGCTTCGAAAAATATCCGCGTCCTTTTTCCTGTAAATATACTGTCCGGATTATAGGTATCAAAAATTAAAAATTTGTATTTCAGCTGATTTTAGATAGATTTTATTACATACCAGTAGGATACATAACAACGCATTGCATGATTGATATTAATTAAAATGGTTGTCGCTTCCTGAGTACAGGGTGTTTCTTAATTAGATATTCTAATGATCATACGAAATAAACATGTCGCTAATTAAAGAGTTTCCGCAATTATTTTTAACAAAATATTATTCCTTTGATTAAAAAATAAGAGCAGCCTTCTAAGTAGCCATTACAGAAATGTATCCACCGATCCCCTGGAGTCTGGTCGCGGATTGTTTGGGATACGCGGAGCACACTTTGGGAACCACTGCTCTAAAGTGATAATTTTTCTTTTGCTTACTCGAGGACGGCGACAGTACTGAAGTAACAATTAAAATGACACACACGTTACAGTCATGTTCTTAATATCTTGCATACATCTTTACTGTTTACTGGTCCATGCGCGGCACTGTTGCCGTCTCGTCGTTAGCAAAGTAACTAACAAGACCAAAGAATGTCTGCATTCTAAAGAATATTATCAGGAAGACGGAATAGAATCTGAAAAATAAAAAAGGGGATAAAATTAGTCCTGGACATGTCTTATTTTGGGGACTGTCCCCGAAAATCCGGGACTAATGGTCATCTTATTTTACACTGACACATGCATTTATTCTGAGAGGAAGTGGAAACATTACCTCTCAGCACTTCCTCGTAAAGGGTAAGAGGTAAAGTTGCGCCTGTCCACGTCATGAAGGCATGTAGAGGTAGTAGAGGTACTGCTCCACTGATTCCGAACCTCGGCACTAGATGGACATGTTTGGCAGCTTGACGCCTTTGCCACTTTATCTCCGGGAAAGAGGTCCTGGTACCCGTTGAACAGGAGGTTGGTTGACCCCAGAGGGGCTGTGGACGATTTGGACATCAGAGAAGTCTCTTTCACCTGCTGGAATCATAATCCTGAGCTGTTTATACTGTGGTTTAGTCGCTATACCGACTGAGCCATCCGGCTTCGTACTTGAAAAATATGTTACAGGTGGACAGACGTGTAGAGTACAAGAAAACCGTGTCCTTGGTGTGGTAAGGCTATAGCTGCTGATGGATTTTTGTAGGAGCTGATCAACTGTTGTCCCTTCATTTCGGGCTTAACTACTTGGAATTAAATGTATTTTAAAAATCACTCGCACAAACATATAATGCGAGGTGTAACAGGCTACATGTTTCGGCTAAATTAAGGCATCATCAGGTCTTTATCAAAAACATTACAAAGACACTAAAACTGCACTATATGTGAGATCTTCCATTGCAGTTTTAGAATCTTTTTAATGTTTTTGATAAAGACCTGATGATGGCTTAATTTAGCCGAAACATATAGTCTGTTACACCTGGCATTATATGTTGTGTGCGACCTATTTTCAAAATGCATTTTAAAAATTGATAACAACGGGGATGTGTTGCCCCATATTACTTGGAGTTACATTAGTCCTGCTGCTGCTCCTGCTGCTACTACTATTCTACTATTACCACCACCACCACCACTACTACTACTACTACAACTACTACTACTACTACTAATAATAATAATAAAAAACCTCATAATAGAAATCCAGTGCATGTGGAATATAAAAACAAAGGTGACGCCAGTTATAATAGGAGCAACTGGAACCATTTCAAAATCCTTCAGAAAATACTTGAGCAGTGTACCGGGAAAGCACGATATCAAGGAACTGCAGAAAACAGCTGTACTGGGCACAGCACACACACTGCGGAAAGTGCTAATGTAGAAGCACAAAAGAGTTTAATATTGCACAGAGCGCTATGTGCACCATTAACAGTACGCGCAGAACAGCTGCGACACTGTGTGCCCAAGAAACATGGTTTATTTCAGGTACATAAGTGTGAATACCCTGCATAAAGGGGATGATGATGATGACAATAATTAATGTATTAATTTTCGTCTTTTCCTCTATGCAGGTCATTGTAGTTGTCTTTTTGGCTCCTGTATGTTTATAAGTTGTGGGCTAATATGTGCTGTTGTGTTGGTGAAGCAGCAACATACACGTACCTTGCTGCAATCTGAGGCGAATCATTTGTACTAATCACACAAGAATCATTCTCATATTTTCATATTGCTTCCGCTCCCCCCCCCCCCCCAATGGTACACGAGGGGCCGGGTTTTTAATCATATGTGATGTGTAATAAGTTCTAATAATTTTAAAAAAACTTAATAATGTTATATTATTATCTGTAAAAACATTCATACTTGAGTCTGTGTTTTGTGCTCAGGTAATATATCCATGGGATTTCGTAATTTACAGGTGTATTCACTTATATGTGTATACATTAGCTGTATCGGAGATGTCAGCACGTGTCTGTGCAGAGCTGTAGTCAACATGATCTGAATCAACGTGTGTGTGTTGTAGTCTTTATATTAAAACGCCGAGTGAGTATCTATCCGTTCCCTGTAATGTATACAACCAAACTTCTCATCCGTGACTCTTAATTACTTTCTACACTTCCTGCCTGCTGTTGTCTGTAGAGAATCTTACACGAATACCGTTTACAAATCTCCAACTTAACACACCGCCGAAGCGAATTAACTGCGTAAAAGTAAGGAATTAATTTTGTGTTTACGTTGTTTGTAAAGAGAGTTGTATTAATTAAGTACAGAACTCTCCTCTTGTTTAACTGCTTCCTTTATTTCTTTCTGCTGTAGCATATGTATTTAGGATTTGTAAACGTAACGTACTGCGTAGGCAAGTATAACGGTAGGATGTTCGAGCAGTGTTCAGATTTATTAAGATCCTTCGCAGTTGAGCACAGCATACCTGATATAATTCTGTGTTAAGTGTAGTGCTGGGTTTTCATGTTATCATGAACCAATCTCAGTGGCCGCGCGGTCTAAGGCGTAGGTCTGCGGCCGAGCGCTTGCTGGGATCGTGGGTTCGAATCCCATCGGGGCCATGAATTTTTTTTTCTCTTGTACAGTGTTTGTGTTGTCAGGTAGAGGTCTCTATGTCAGGCTGATCACTCGTCCAGAGGAGTCCTGCTGGATGTGGTGTGTGTTTGAGTGTGATCAAGTGAAAAACAACCTCGGCACCTACTGTGAACAAGTGGGTAGAAGAGGGAAGGACTAAGAAAGAAAGAAATGAACGCGACATTCCAGATGTCTCTAATTCCCCACTATTGTACTGTTTCCTCATATATTAGACCTAGATCAGAATGTTAAGTAAAAAGTCGTGGATACAGTCACTTATATACAGGGCGTTGCTAAATTTAGTTATACAAGAGTAAGGTGTAATAACGCAGAAAGTAGAAAACTTACAGTGTTATGATATGTATCACAAAATGCAGTGTATGTTTAAGTTTCATCTACAGATATTCACAAGTGTTCATTGTGGTTTACTCGTGTCAGGCGATAGATGTCCCATCTGTAAGCGATTTTGTGGAACGATAGATTGGCCACCACGATCTCCTGATTTAACACCCCTGGACTTTTCTGTGTGGGGGATACGTTAAAGACAAAGTTTTTGTTGCACCTCTTCCAGCAAGTCTGGAAGAACTGCGGGCACGGATAACAGAAAAGTTTGCGACCACTGATCCGGACATGATTCTTAGGATTTGGGACGAAATCACTTACAGATGGGACATCTGCCGCGTGACACGAGGTAACACATTGAACACCTGTGCATATCTGTAGATAAAACTTAAAAAAGCATTGCATTTGGTGATATATATCATAATACTGTAAGTTTTCTGCTTTCTGTGTTCTTACTCCTTAGTTTTGTATAACTAATTTGGGAACGCCCTGTATATCAACAATGCGCACGAATTGTATGAACTCACGAGTCGTCCATAAGCATAAACTCTCCTACATGTTTCAGTGATAAATCACCGTCACCAGGGAGACGTCAATACAAAGGAATGTATAATATTAATACATCGAATTTGCGTGTACAAATTTAAAAACATAAAATAGTGGCTATAAATATAATAATATGAATGTTGTGGCCAGTATAGGGAATATAGCTACTGCTACATATGTTTAACTTTGTACATGTAAAATCAACGTTTTAATATTATGTATTCCTTTGAGGTAACACGTGCCTCGTGTTTTCAGTCTGCAGATATGTATTCTCAAAATCATTCATACACAACATATAAGGCAGGATAAAACACGCGACATGTTTCGGCAGATTAAGCCATCTTAAGGCTTTTTTTTTGAGAACACTAAAAGAGTTATTAACCCTTGAAGGACGAAACGTAATCCATTATATTTAACCCTTTAAAGACGAAGCGTATCTGTTTTATACAAGGACTCAGTGCGTACCGCGCTGTAAACGCTCTACACTTCGGTTATAAAAACCAGTCTCTTAATGTTTTATAAGGCAAAAGTTGCTGTTTGTTCTGAGATCCGTACAAAACACATAAACGCAATGTGGGCACCACGTAGAATTTTTTAATGTTAAACCTGATCATATGTAAAGTTACCGCTAGGCTTTAAAAGGTTAAAACTGACAGTACGTACAGTAACCGCTAGGCTTTAAAAGGGATATTAAAACTCCAAGAGTCGTGAGATCTTCACCTTTATACTGTAATAATACACTGTAAAAGTATGCAATGGAATTTTATTTCTTCTAATTTTTTAAACCTTTCAAGTCCCACAACTGACCGAAGCTAAGCTTGGCCTTGTTTGTATATGTATTGCACAAATGTGTACATAATATCTTAAAATTTTCATTGTTTGCCCCTTCAGAACAGCCTTTTAATACCGTCGTAATGAAACGGGTGTCTGTTTTCCACAGATTTGTTTCTGCCAGTCTGTTATACAGTATTCCTCGCATTATGCGATTTTCCTCCCTGCATGGCTAATTAATAAGGATGGAAGTGGATGACAAGACCTCTCCCCCCCTTTAACACAAACACTCTACTAAACTCTGCTACTAATTCTCTTAAGATCGCTGACATTGTAATAGCTTCGCTGTTTTACCTGTTTGTAAGTTGATGTGTCAAGTTTGGGTTCTAAGTGAGATGGTTTTGCGCTACCCGTTTTTTGTAACGTTTGTGGATCATCCATTCCCCCTGCACGGAGAGCGATGACTGTGCCGTAGTAAGGGGCTGCGGTCCTCATGCTAGAGTAATGCCGGTGTCTCAGACGCAAAGCTTCACATATTTCAAGACGTCAACGTTAAAAGTGTCGTAGACGCACCAACACTTGTAAAGCCGTAGATACACACAGTAACTTCTTATGGATGTAGATTTAAAGCGCTGTGTAGAAAATTCATGCTGGAAGAATGGCAGTTTCCTAAAGATTGCAGTATTCTGGGATATGGTGCCGTGTAGATGGTTGGGTTAGGTACCGACATTTGGAAGGGAATTTCGGCCCCCATCTTCCGGGTGAGTGCAGTATTTCTGATTACCCCTTCGAGATCTTCATTTATCGCAAACGACTTTTTATTTAATTCGTAAGGAGATTCCTTTTTGAATGCAAGACGTCCCGTTGGTGGGTTGATGTGGGTATTTTATTCGATCTTTAAAATCGGACCCAACCAGTAGTTTAACGCACGTTTTAGCGGCAACTAGTTTCGTCTGTAAAAGAGCCATCAGCAGGCCTTAACGAAAGATGTAAGTTGTAAGTTTCCAGCTTACAGTAGGCTTCCACCTTACAGTAAGTTTCCAGATTACAGTAAGTTTCCACCTTACAGTAAGTTTCCAGATTACAGTAAGTTTCCAGATTACAGTAAGTTTCCAGATTACAGTAAGTTTCCAGCTTACAGTAAGCTTTCAGCTTACAGTAGGCTTCCACCTTACAGTAAGTTTCCAGCTTACAGCAAGTTTCCAGCTTACAGTTTTTGTTATGGCCCGGTGATGGCTCTATTGTTGGCCGACACCAGTTGGCTATAAAACCTGTGTTAAACAAGAATAAAATAAAACACCGTCCAACACAACACAACTGTATATTGCATAAATGGTACAGTACTTGTGCCACATGTTTCGGTTCACGTCCGAACCATCATCTGGCACGGCATACAAGGTAATGAAACAGAACGCCATCAAACAGTGTGTAAAAATGTAGTGGACTCTCATTATCCCCGTTCTGTAAGACTATAGAATAAACCCACACGTAATGACAGGCAAGGAAACTGCTTGTATAGAAACGAAAACCTGCTTTCGGACACAACAGTAGAATTGAAGATGACTATAGAAGCACTTCGTCATTACATATGGTTTTATTCTATAGTCTTACAGAACGGGGATAGTTAGAGTCCACTACATTTTTACACACTGTTTGATGGCGTTCTGTTTCATTATCTTGTGTGCCGTGCCTGATGATGGTTCGGACGTGAACCGAAACATGTGGCACAAGTACTGTACCTTTTATGCAATAGACACTTGTGTTGGGTCGGACGATGTTTTTTTTTTTTTGTTCTTGTTTATACACTGACAAAACGGGACGACTCAGTGCAAGTGTGTGTCAAACAACTTTTTGGTCAGATTTTAAAGATCACACAAAATATTTACTTATATCAGCACGTCAAAGAGGGTGTCTTACATTAAAATTAGTGCTGCTGATTAAATGCTTATCCATCATGACAAAAACTTCAAAAGAAAACTGGATAACTGAATCAGGGTTTCCCACATAACCGTTTTTGTTACGGCCTCATGATGGCACTTTTATGAGCCGAAACTAGGTGCCAATAGGACTTGTCTCAGACGACTTGTTGGGTCTCATTATAAGGAGATCCGTTGAAAGTAAAGTCAAAGGTCAAATCAGTGGGCAGAAGACAAATTCTGAGTATGTTCAGTTACGAGACGCCATGCGTCATGGGACGGTGCAGGCAGTGTTGCTTATTCAACTCGAAGACTGCACTGTCAAATTTACCGCCATTGCCTCGATGGACAGCGTGCGCGGTGTATTTTGTGAAATGTGCCCGACATCGACATGATGAAAATTTGCGGTCTGCTTCAGCGTCAAGATCCATATTTTAGTGTTCAGGGTTATGACACCGTTGTGTCTGGTAGTTGGTACCGGCCAGCGGACGCTAAATCCAGCGTAGGGTAGTGCTTATCATACCGTAGTTGCAGGAAACAGAATGTAATGAGCGGGAGTTCGATCCTGCTACCGTACACGAGCCCAACGCGTTAGCTCGTGGGCTGAATTGATTTTCGAGTTTAGATTGTACAAGATCCATATTTTATTTCAGAACTGTCGTTTGACATTTCTCGCTGCTTCTCCGCCGCGCGTGTGGGCGGTCGGATGAGTGGGCTATGTTTATATGATAAACGAGCCGACAGAATCCGGCAACCGGTACTTGTCAGATAAAATGATTATGCTATATATCTCCATTACGTAAAAAAGATGTCAAAAGTAAAGGTCTCCCCCCGTGACATGCTGTGCATGCAGATGGAAAATAGGGGTGTAACTCTACGTATTTTTAATCTGGTAGCAAGACGGAAGTGAGTGGTCAACGCCACACCCCGGCTGAACTAGGATATATATTTTTCCCATGGCCCAGCAGCCACCAGTGGGCCAGGTCCACCTCATTGTCAAGGCTTCACGATCACACACAATTAGACACACCACACTCGGTAGGACTCCTCTGGACGAGTGATCAGCCCGTCGCAGAGACCTCTACCTGACAACACACAACAGCCACAACAGACAGACATCCATGCCCCCAGCGGGATTCGAACCCACAATCCGAGCAAGCGAACGGCCGCAGACCGCGCGGGCACTGGCATCGGCGAAGATATTAATACCACGAAATTCGCAGGACTGAAAGCGTGCAGTAGTAAACTTTGTCGTCTACCCGGAAGTGTCTGACAGAAATGTGTATTCCGGAAGTAGTATCGCATCAGTGAACAGCACGCAGACTTCTTACCAGGAACATCAGTTTCAGTGTTAAGTCTCTGTCTGTCACTGTCTTGGCCAGTGGAAAATGAAACGTGGCGTGAAGACGTGCAATGTGAGGCGTGAAGTAGGAAGTAAGGAGCAAGTCTTCCCGATGGTGTACGCACCGACACCATCTCAGAGGAATACGGCTCAGCGTGCCTCGTAGAAGCAGCAGCAGGGGGGTTGTAGTGAGTGATGGGAAAGTAAGTGCTAGATGGCTGCCTCCAGCTAACATTCTTTCAGTGTTAAACTTTCAAAGCCTAGCGGTAACTTTACGTACCGCCAGGTTTAACATTAAAAAATTCTACGTGGTGCCCACATTGCGTTTATGTGTTTTGTACGGATCTCAGAACAAACAGCAACTTTTGTCTTATAAAACATTAAGAGACTGGTTTTTATAACCGAAGTGGAGAGTGTTTACAGCGCGGTACGCACTGAGTCCTTATATAAAACAGACACGCTTCGTCTTTAACCTTTTAAAGCCTAGCGGTAACTTTACATACTACCAGGTTTAACATTAAAAAATTCTACGTGGTGCCCACATTGCGTTTATGTGTTTTGTACGGATCTCAGAACAAACAGCAACTTTTGCCTTATAAAACATTAAGAGACTGGTTTTTATAACCGAAGTGGAGAGTATTTACAGCGCGGTACGCACTGAGTCCTTATATAAAACAGACACGCTTCGTCTTTAACCTTCTAAAGCCTAGCGGTAACTTTACATACTACCAGGTTTAACATTAAAAAATTCTACGTGGTGCCCACATTGCGTTTATGTGTTTTGTACGGATCTCAGAACAAACAGCAACTTTTGCCTTATAAAACATTAAGAGACTNGCCTAGCGGTAACTTTACGTACCACCAGGTTTAACATTAAAAAATTCTACGTGGTGCCCACATTGCGTTTATGTGTTTTGTACGGATCTCAGAACAAACAGCAACTTTTGCCTTATAAAACATTAAGAGACTGGTTTTTATAACCGAAGTGGAGAGTGTTTACAGCGCGGTACGCACTGAGTCCTTATATAAAACAGACACGCTTCGTCTTTAACCTTTTAAAGCCTAGCGGTAACTTTACATACCACCAGGTGTAACATAAAAAAATTCTACATTGTGCACACATGGAATGCAATGATCGTTGGGTGTAACTGGTTTCGAAATTGCACTCGAACTCGGTTATAACGTCACAAACGGGACGTAATATTTTGTGTCGTTATAAATGAGTGTTGTTAGCCGATCCCAGTGGCCGCGCGTTCTAAGGCGTAGGTCTGCGGCCGAGCGCTTGCTGGGATCGTGGGTTCGAATCCCACCGGGGGCATGGATGTTTGTCTCTTGTACAGTGTTTGTGTTGTCAGGTAGAGGTCTCTGAGACGGGCCGATCCCTCGTCCAGAGGAGTCCTACCGACTGTGGTGTGTGTCTGAGTGTGATCAAGTGAAAATAAACAACCTCGACACCTGCTGTGAACAGGTAGGTAGAAGAGGGAAGGACTACGAAACGAATAAACGAGTGTTGCTATAACCGAGTAGTATAATGTTACGGTTAACAGTGAGGAATTATTTGGTACCACGGAATATTTGACGCTATAGGCGAGGTGTCTTATAAACCGATGTCGTTGTGACTGGGTTCGACAGTATTTTGGAGACCTATTGGTATTCTGAACTCTTTTTTAATTCACATTGCTACAGGCTGAACGGTGCGCGGTTTGGGCCCTGGTGGAGCAAAAGGTTTCTCTTCCCCAGAAGATCCAGACCGTCCCTGAAACCCACCCAGCCGCTCTGCAATGGGTGCCGCGTCCCTTTACCTGGATGGAAGCGACCGGGGCGTGGCGTCGACTACCCACCCCCATCTAGCCCTGAAATTAACCCTTTAAAGACGAAAAGTGTCTGTTTTATATAAGGACTCAGTGCGTACCGCGCTGTAAACACTCTCCACTTCGGTTATAAAAACCAGTCTCTTAACGTTTTATAAGGCAAAAGTTGCAGTTTGTTCTGAGATCCGTACAAAACACATAAACGCAATGTGGGCACCACGTAGAATTTTTTAATATTAAACCTGGTGGTACGTAAAGTTACCGCTAGGCTTTAAAAGGTTAAAGAGTAGATGTGTACATCTGCTCACCCTCTGTGCCTTCATCGCATGTTGTAGGGTGAACCTTAGTTTTCGTTTTCAGTTTTTAGTTTTCATGAAGCAGTGGCCGATTCCATTGGCCGTGCGGTCTAAGGCGTGGGTCTGCAGCCGTTGGCTTGCTGGGACTTGGGGTCCGAATCCCGCCAGTGGCATGGATGTCTGTCTCTTGTACAGTGTTTGTGTTGTCAGGTAGAGGTCTCTGCGACGGGCTGATCACTCGTTCAGAGGAGTCCAGCGGGTGTGGTGTGTCTGAGTGTAATCGTGAAGCCTCGACAATGAGGAGGCCCTGGCACACTGCTGGCTGTTGCTCCGTTGGAAAGAAAAGGAAATAGTATTACTGCAACCATTCAGGCAACCGAGGACAACAAATACTTCCCTCGAGGGCCGTATTAGTCCCGTGGGCCACATGTTGGGTAAGCCATGCTGTAAATCATGGGTGACCAACCTTTTTTTAGTAAGGGGCCACAACCGTCATTGCGGGTCTAGTTCACCCGCCACACGTATAAACGTCAGAATAAGTGGTATACCTAACTGCCTAAATTTTTTGTCTAATTTTTACAATGTGTATGTACATATTGATGTAATTTACAAATATGGCCGCATAACACAAGCTGTCCGGCTGCGGTTGGGACACTCCTGCCACAGATGTGCATGGGAATATAACTCACTAAGTAACAGTCATTTGAGGGTGTCTGTATGCTTAGAAGGTCTCTTTACTTTGATCAGCTTTGGATGTGTAAATGAAGACGATGTCACTAGTAACACTAAAAATAGTTCCTGTTTTTTTCTGCCTTTAAAAACTGTAGGCCTGTGAAGGTATTGTCTTCGGGGATTTGACGTCGTGTAGTCTAGTAGGAATTTAGCGAAGCTTCTGAAGAAAGTTGCCTCTATCTTCAGGGTGGATGCGGCCCTGAAGGTGAAGGCAACCGTTTCATGTTTCAGTAAATTTCTGTCAAACTACACGGCATCACGTCACGGAGAGTATTCTTTATAGTCATCCTCGCGAGAACCCCGAATTTCACAGTACAATCGTACTTCTTAGTTCTAAGTTAGTGCACGACATAAGCTGCAGTTTTTCCAGTGACGTATATTCGTAATTGTATGTGGAAAACTTTTCTCAGTGTTTTGTATCCGGTATTTGCTGCCTGTAATGGGGTAATGAATTTCTGGGTTGCATAAAATGCAGGAAATTTCTTGACTAGCTGAGGACATGTTAGCTTTCCAAGAAGGACTTTGTTCCGTGGCTCGCACTGGACGGATTTCCACTAAATTTGATATTTGAGTATTTTTAGAAAATATGTCTATAAAATTCAAGTTTCATTAAGATCTGTTAAGAATACTGGGTACTTTACGTGAAGACCTATGTACATTCATGATAATACCTCGCTGAATTTTTCTTAGAATAAGAAATGGTTGAGGCAAATATTGTATAGAAAATCAACACACACATTTTGTGTTCAAAAACTTTTTACGTAAAGCGTGCATTTATGAGATAATGTGGAAATATATCGTAGGGCCGGACAGGCCACAGATGACAATATAATACGGCGCATGATGCCGGATAACTAAGGCTACAGACACATACTGGGGTATGTTATAATTGTTCCATTTCCACGGGAACAATGGTTATGCGAACGCCTCTCAATTTTACGTTTCTAGTTCATTGTCTCGTTATAACATTTCCATCCCCCCCCCCCCCATTAAATTATCGCCTTTGACAGTTCTGACACTGTACGAGATGCAGCAATAGTTTGGCTGCAGACTACTCCTCGTGTCCCTGTCAAATCTCTTGTATGTGTCCAGTTGCCCTCACTGCTTAATGTAATTGGTCGAAGCATCCTTCTGAGCACCATTCAGCGCATTCCTGGAAGCAGTTCAACTTCAGTAGAAAGAGTGGGGCTACGTGTCTTAATAGAGAGTAATTAATTCAGGGCGCTTGGCCTTAGGTGGTCCAAATCCGATTGTTCGCGCAGTCGAAAGTGCTTATAATCTTCTGTAGCTGTAATAGTAGGATGGTTGCTTCTAACTCCGGAGCGTCCGTATACGTCAGCGTTCTTTCGCTCCTTTGCAAAATTGCGAAAAACGACTGTTATCTTCGTCTTATCTGTCTGTCCGCATGGAACAAATCGGCTCTCACTGGACGGATTTCCACTAAATTTGATATTTGAGTATTTTTCGAAAATCCATCGAGAAAATTCAAGATTCATTAAAATCTGACAAGAATGACGGGTACTTTACGTGAAAACCTATGCACATTTATGATAGTATCTCACTGAATTCTTCTTAGAACGAGAAATGTTTCAGACAAAAGCTGTAGAGAAAATCAAAACACACATTTTATGTTCAATAACTTTTTCCCCGAAAATCGTGCCGTTTATGAGATAATGTGAAAAAATATCGTACAGCCGGACAGGCCACAGATGACAATATAATACGGCGCATGCGCTTTGCGTGCTAGATAACTTAAGGCTACAGATACACACTCAGAATATGTAATACTTATTGCTTTTCCATGGCAGCAATGGTTACGCGAACGCGCCTCGATATTACATTATGTTGCCTGTCTTATCACGCATATTTCTAACTCAGGACTTCGACTGCAGATTGATAAGACGAAATAATGGAAGGAGTTAAATGTCTGTCTGCAGTCAAAGGGCATGGCTGTGTGTAACATAAATGTTGAATACGCAGAATCATGACTTTGTTTTCTGTTTTGTATGGGTCCCTCACGTTCAGGGAACAATATATGCTTAGTGTGTATGAGAATACGTTACTGGGGAAAATCTTTGGGCGTAAGAGAGAGAAAGTAATAAGAGGCTGAAAAATGCGTAATTAGGAGCTCCATGATCTGTAATTATCACCAAATATTATCGGTTGATGAAATCGGTGACGGTGAGTTGAGCGGGGCATTTGGCACGTGTGGGAGGGCAGATGCATACTGTCGGTGCTGCTGTAACGCGATAGATTCGTCGTAGGGAATCGTGTAGTAGGATCAGATCACAAGAAATCTGACGCGTCATCCGACTTATATCTTCACACTGGTCGCTGAAATCGCGTAACAGCCAACACGCGTATGCTAAATTTCGCGTTATACAAACGGCGTTCACTTATTCATTAACCGCGTTATAGCTAATTCGCGTTAACGAAACACGCGTAATAGCGTAACTGACTGTACCGAGTTTTGTTAGGACAACCTGAAGGAAAGACACTGGTTGAAAAACCTAGGCGTAGATAGGAGGATATTAACCTTTTAAAGCCTAGCGTTAAATTTACGTACCACCAGGTTTAACATTAAAAAATTCTACGTGGTGCCCACATTGCGTTTATGTGTTTTGTACGGATCTCAGAACAAACAGCAACTTTTGCCTTATAAAACATTAAGAGATTGGTTTTTATAACCGAAGTGGAGAGTGTTTACAGCGCGGTACGCACTGAGTCCTTATATGAAACAGATAAGCTTCATCTTTAAAGGGTTAAAATGTATTCAAGAAATAGTGTAGGATGGTGTCTGGATCAGACTAGGAAGAGGTGTCGGGCTGTTATGAACACTAATGAACCTTTGGGTCCCATAACGTGCAGGGAACCTCTTGAATACATGAGGAACTTTTGGCTTTTCAAGAAGGACTGTACTCCATGGAGTTAGTTAAAAAAATGAACACAACAACTGTAGTGAAGTGTAATGTGATTATCATTCCGTTGTGTTAATTTGCGACAAAGATTTAAATACCCTTTAACCCTTTAAAGACGAAGCGTATCTGTTTCATAAAAGGACTCAGCGCTTACCGCGCTGTGAACGCTCCACTTCGGCTATAAAAACCAGTCTGTTAATGTTTTATAAGGCAAAAGTTGCTGTTTGTTCTGAGATCCGTACAAAACACATAAACGCAATGTGGGCACCACGTAGAATTGTTGAATGTTAAACCTGGTCGTATGTGAAGTTACCGCTAGGCTTTAAAAGGTGAACAACGTATTTAAATACGTTTTTGAGTATAATGTCCCAAATAAGACATTCGGGAAAATGTTTGTATCCCATTGTGGCCTGCCACTTCTGTTGGCCTTTCTGTGTTGATTGTCATTAAAACAGATTCCCTTGAGCTGTGTTTGAATGTACTTCGTATTATTAATTACTGATGCTTTATTTAGCCTCACGTATCGACTGAGCTATATTTTTCCCCATTGGCGCAATAGCCGCCAGTGGGCCATGGTCTTCTCATTATCGAGGCTTCACGATCACACTCAGATACACCACACTCGGTATGACTCCTCTGGACGAGTGATCAGCCCGTCGCAGAGACCTCTACTTGACAACACACAACACTCACAAGAGACAGACATCTATGCCTCCGGTGGAATTCGAATCCGCAATCCCAGCAAGGGAACATCCGCCGCAGACCCACGCTTTAGACCGCGCGGCCACCGGGATCGGCTCCACAGAGCTATATATCAATTCATTTCTTCGACAATTAATGATAAAGTTTGCTTTTAGTTACATTTTCACCAGATTTCTTTGCAGATTGACTCTTTATGTATAATTCTTTCTTCCGTAATCTCCCCGTAATTGCTTATATTGCTACATGGAGAGACCAGTGGCAGTTTTCACTTTAATCAAGTATTATTCCTTCAGGTTCTGAACCAAAACTTCTTCAATTCCACAAGACGCATCGGCGTGGCTTCCCTGTAGAAACCTCATGTCTGTTGATGTCAGAGGAATAACATGAATGGCAGTGGGTGTGGAGGGATACGTGGTTGGGCTGTGATGTTTCTGCTTTATAGAATGTTCGCTTACGAAGGCCCATTAATTTCACTTCCGTCGATGTGCTAACAGAGTAGGCTATTCCTTTTATGGATTAACCGTGATATATATAAAAAAAGCTTTTTTTTTTTGAAGTGTTTCAACTTTTTAACTTTAACGTCGTAATTTTAAGTATGTATTTCCTTGACTTTAATACATGAGCCGTATATCATTATTCATCCCTGGCTACAGGCTACCATAGTTTCGCTGTGCTTTTTGCGCCGTATTCGTCTAAGAAGACTTTACGTCTTCCGTAGCAGGGAATCGCCATTATGCTGTACCAGCATGCGTTTACATTTGCAGTAGTTGCAGAGAGTTATTCTGCTTTATTTTGTCAGTTTACCACTCCGGAGAAGACTACATAACGAGGAACTTAATGATCTGTACTCGTCACCAAATATTATTCGGTAATCAAATCGAGAAGAATGAGATGGGCGGGGCATGTAGCACGTATGGGGAAAAAGAGAGGGGCATAGAGGATTTTGTGGGGAGACCTGAGGGAAGGCAACCACTTGGGGGACCCAGGCGTAGATGGGAGGGTAATATTAAAATGGATCTTCAAGAAGTGGGATGGGGACATGGACTGGATTGAGCTGGCTCAGAATAGGGATAGGTGGCGAGGTATTGTGAATGAGGTAATGAACCATCGGGTTCCATAAAATGCGGGTAATTTCTTGACTAGCTGAGAAACTGTTAGTTTCTCAAGAAGGCCTCTGCTCCGTGGAGTTAGTTAGTTAGTTAGTTAGTTAGTTAGTTAGTTAGTTAGTTAGTTAGTTAGTTAGTTTACCACTCCACACAAGAAACAAGATACGCTCCGCCCGGACGAGATCTTTGAAAACGATCAACGCAAGTGTTTGTAGGCATGGTGCTTGGAGTTTTGAATAATTGCAGCACCTGAAATTACTTATTTTTAACACTTTTAATCCTTTTAACGTTGCAACGTTGTAATTACGTTTGTAAATTTGTGTATTTTGGAGTTCTAATGTTCGGTGTTCTGGGCACTTTTGTGAAGGCGACTCAATAACTGGCCTGTTGTTGGATCTACATTCCTTCGTATCGAACGCCTCCCTGAAGATGGCACCGTGGTGCTGAAACATGTAGCGGTTTTTGTAATAACTTATGTATTTATTTTATATAGTGCTTGAGTTGGTTTATGTAATGATTGTTCTATTTAGTTAATTTAAGTTCACTTGATATGATTTCATTTGATTTCACTCATTTGAGTTTTCTTTATGTAATTCTCTTTCATTTTGTCGTCAGTGACTCAGAAGGCAATGATGACAAAATACGCGAAGAATAAGACACTTTATGGGATCTGAGGTTTTGACAGCGGTGCTTCTGAAGATTCACGTCTGCCGGAATGTGACAGCATGCCTTTGGACGAGTGGTGTCCGATGTTTCGAAGCATCGTAGTACCTTCTTCACGGTCGCGATCCAAAAAAATTATTCTTGTTGTGTAAGTTAAAGTATCACGATTCTTCGAAACTTCTGGAACCATAACTCCGACGGCACAGCGCAGCGTCGAGGAAGACTTAGTCTTCAAGGTTTATTTCGTTTGTCGGTGCTACCAACATCTCCTGACGTCTTAGTTTATTACTTTCGTTTATTCGTGGCTCGTCCGTTTCTTCTGGCATACTGTTTCAGATAATAGAGCTGGGTAATTTTTTTGTGTTAGTTTTATCTTCTGTGGCACAACAGCTAGTTTTTTTCTTCTGTGGCGCAACAGCTAGTTTTTTCTTCTGTGGCAAAACAGCTAGTTTTTTTCTTCTGTGGCGCAACAGCTAGCGTTTTCTTCTGTGGCGCAACAGCTAGTTTTTTCTTCTGTGGCGCAACAGCTAGTGTTTTCTTCTGTGGTGCAACAGTCCAACTCGGGCCTAGGCCGCGTCTTTTTTTAGGTTTATAGATCACACGCAACTGGACATAAACATATCCGGTAGGAATCCTCTGGACGAGGGATCGGCCTTCGCAGAGACCTCCATCTGACAACACATGACAAACACAGGAAACGAACGTCCATGCCCTCAGCGGGATTCGAACCCGCAATCCCGGTAATGAAAAGGACGCAGACGTACGCCTTAGAGTGCACTGCTACAGGGATCGGCCTGTGTTCTTTAGTTCGTAGATCTTTTAACGATGTGCCATCAACTGAAGAGTGTACTTGACCTTAGACGGTACGAGGGGATGTTTACGACGCCTGGCGGCCTAGTCTTCTTGTGTGCTCCTCTTCGGACGTTCTGTGTGTGTGTGCGTGCGTGTGTGTGGTGGAGGGTGATGTTAGAGATGCGTCAGCATCAAAGGGCATATGCGCCTATCTAAAATCGCAAATCGCGAAAAAGTAAGTTTACAATAAATACGGGAATGTCAGAATTTTAAATTGTAGGGTAAATTTGCCATATTATTTAAAACTACGCAGTCATGTATAGAAGACGATGAAAGATGACAGACTGTATTGCAGCCTGTCATAAGGGTGTAGATCAAATTTTGGAATGCTAAAATATTCAACATATCAACACGCATGCCCCATAAAAGATTCCCCTCTTAGCAGCAAATCTCGTCTTCCGTAATAGAGTTTATGTGTTTACTTCCCGGATCAGAGTTCGTCATGAGACGCTAATGTTCGGTTAGCCGGTGTATAAATTCGCTACAGCCGAAGGCAAATGTCATGTTTACAAGAGCCCACTGCTTGTCCCTGTCCCGTGCCAGTTGGTCCTAATCAACACCAACACGTTATATTCCGCATTATCTTCCTATCTTCGCGTGGGTCTCTCAAATTGACTTTCTGGTCAGTTCTACGACTAATATACTCTGCATTTTGGCGGGGCATGTGGAACGTATGGGCGAGAAGACAGGTGTGTGCATGGTTTTGGTGGAGAGACCTGAGGGAAAGAGACCACTTGGAAGTCATTTGCCTGATGGGAGGATAATATTAAAATGCAGCTTCAGGAAATTTGGTGGGGAGGCATGGACTGGATTGCTGTTGCCCAGGATGGGGACTTGTGAATGCGGTAATGAACCTGTGGGCTCCATAAAATGTTGGGAATTTCTTGACTAGCTGAGGAACTGTTAGCTTCTCAAGAACGACACAGCTACGTTGAGTTCGTTACGCATTTCTGGTCTTTCCCTTTCCTGCTGCAGGCGCCCGATCTCCTTGCTGTCGCCGATCTTTTACCGCGGGGGCCCGGGTTCAATTTCACTCTAGTGCGTGTGGGATTTATGGTGCACAGATTGACACTGGGAGAGGGGTTTCTCCAATCTTCAGTTTTCCCCTCTTAACCTTTTAAAGCCTAGCGGTAACTTTACGTACCATCAGATTTAACATTAAAAAATCCTACGTGGTGCCCACATTGCGTTTATGTGTTTTGTACGGATCTCAGAACAAACAGCAACCTTTGCCTTATAAAACATTCAGATATTGGTTTTTATAACCGACGTGGAGAGTGTTTACAGCGCAGTACGCACTGAGTCCTTATATAAAACACACATGCTTCGTCTTTAAAGGGTTAATATCAATTCACCAATGCTCCATACCCATTCATTCAACTACCACCGACGCTGTATAATGTTTTTCTCCCAGTACTTCAGTTTTCCCCTGTCAGTATCATTCCACCAATGCTCCATATTCATTCAGTCGTCTACCACCGACGCTGTATAATGTTTTTCTCCCAGTGCTTCAGTTTTCCCCTGTCAGTATCATTCCACCAATGCTCCATAACCATTCATTCATCTATGACTGACGCTCCCTGTTCTTAGCAACTAACAGCGTCTTTAACCTTTTAAAGCCTAGCGGTAACTTTGCATACCACCAGGTTTAACATTAAAAAATTCTACGTGGTGCCCACATTGCGTTTATGTGTTTTGTACGGATCTCAGAACATACAGCAAGTTTTGCCTTATAAAACATTAAGAGACTGGTTTTTATAACCGAAGTGGAGAGTGTTTACAGCGCGGTACGCACTGAGTCCTTATATAAAACAGATACGCTTCGTCTTTAAAGGGTTAAATAACGAATTTAAAAAGAAGAAAGTCTACTTGTTTCTGTAGTTCCAATATCATTTTCTGAAGACTCGCTAACACTGATGCTAGGCCAATGAATTTAGCGCGCGAAATTAGGAGAATGAATTCAGACGAAGAGCTCGCAGCAAGTACTCGCTGCAGATCGTGTGTTGTGCCTGTAGTTAGAAGTACTCTCGCCCTTCGTCTTACCTCGAAAGTCTATGAACAACTTCAGACTGCAGTTTGAGCAAAGTGCTAAGTTAGCATTCACTTTATTTCGACAAACTACCGTCCAAACCTCCAGTCTTCTATCTGAATGTGCGCGGTATAATTGTCTAGACTAAGAGATTCCGAAACTTGTGATTAATATCCACCGTTCTCCGTGCAGATTATGTTTGCTACAAGTAAATTTATTGTACAGTGCTGTGTAGCCTTCGCCGCGCTTTCTAAGTACTTCTACATAGTATGATCTTATTGAGATTTGGTATTTTGTGTCAGCAACAAATTTCTGCAACTGAGTTGCTTTTCTTTTTAGTTTAATGTTCTATTTTGGCCTTGGTTTCGTTTCTGTGTTTTCTAAGACAAGGAAACCAGCAATATTAGCGCGAATGTCGCTGTGTGAGTGTGTGAATGTGTGTCCGACCTGTTGTCTTTTAACGTCTGTAACAACATCGTCGTTTTTAACATTCTCTTCAATTTTAACACACACCTTGGGCCATATGTGTATAACATTCATAATGCTTTTATATACGTTTGTATTCGCGATGTAAGGAGATTTCTTGCATGTAACATACAGGGTTTCCCTTGTCGTAGTTTTTGTTTTATAGCCTGTGATGGCCCTTTACTGGAGCCGAAATTAGTTGCGAAGTAAAAACGTGTATATTGCAAATTGTTGAGTGTGACTGATTAACTAATAAAATATACGCTCTTCTAGGATATTACTCGGCGTCGTGTGGCAATTCTTATGCCACAGTTGTTGTACCACAATTATTATGCCACAATTGTTGTACCACAATTATTATACCACAATTGTTATACCACAATTGTACCTCAATTATTATACCACAATTGTTATACCACAATTGTTGTACCACAATTGTTATAACACAATTGTACCACAATTGTTATACCACAATTGTACCACAATGTTATACCACAATTGTTATACCACAATTGTTGTACCACAATTGTTATACCGCAATTGTACCACAATTGTTATACCACAATTGTTGTACCACTATTATTATACCACAATTGTTATACCACAATTGTTATACCACAATTGTTATACCAAAATTGTTGTACCACAATTATTATACCACAATTGTTGTACCACAATTATTATACCACAATTGTTGTACCACAATTGTTATACCACAATTGTACCACAATTGTTATACCACAATGTTATACCACAATTATTATACCACAATTGTTATACCACAATTGTACCACAATTGTTAAACCACAATTACCAGACGACGCCGCGTAATATCCCATAGGAGCGCAGATCTCATTAACATCGCGGCGAAAGCCTGAAATCACAGTTAATAAAATATGCGCTTTTTTTTACTTCTGTCCGAGCTTTTTCTGATCAAATCGGCTGGTTTTCTGGGCTCTGAATATTGAGAAATCTGTTGTGGTATATGCCATCTTCACTGTGGGGTAAATTTACTAAGCTTCCTGCCCTGAAGATGAAGTGGGATATGCCGTCTTCACTGTAGGGTAAATTTACTAAACTTCCTGCCCTGAAGATGAAGTGGGATATGCCGTCTTCACTGTGGGGTAAATTTACTAAACTTCGTGCCCTGAAGATGGGACTGTCAGTTAAGTCCGACACGCTGGTAACCTTCTACCAATCTTTATGGCGGTGAGATACTCACATCCCACGGTGTCAACAGTGTTATGGTACAGTTGTGATGTCATCTCGAGAAAGCTTATGAATTTTATGTTAATTTGTAGGGCCTATCAAGTTAAAATTTTAAACGATTTTGCGTCCTTGGAGTATATACATTGCAGGGACATCAGTGGGGCCTGGAAAATATCAGGGAGAATATGAACCTTTTAAAGCCTAGCGGTAACTTTACGTACCACCAGGTTTAATATTAAAAAATTCTACGTGGTGCCCACATTGCGTTTGTGTTTTGTACGGGTCTCAGAACAAACAGCAACTTTTGCCTTATAAAACATTAAGAGACTGGTTTTTATAGCCGAAGTGGAGAGTGTTTACAGCGCGGTACGCACTGGGTCCTTATATAAAACAGATACTCTTCGTCTTTAAAGGGTTAAAGTCCGAAATGAAGGTATTGTGGGTCAGTGGGTCAGTAGAAACGCGAGCCTGACGTTCAGCTTGGATCTCCACAATATTCTCGAGTTTCTGTCACTTTAACAGTATTTGCATTTTTGGGAACAGGAAGAAGTCGGAAGGAACTTTTTATTTTTGCTTTTAGCATGGTTATTCAGGTTCTTGCACACAGAAATTCGGTTTTATTTCTGGTCTCCATTTAGCAGACGGGGTGCATGTTTTTCTGCAGCCAGCCCCATGCGTGATTTCCGGCGTCCGCTGCGGTGTAAATGAGGTCTGCTTTCCTTTGGGACGTTGTGCAGCGTACGGTGGTACTTTCTTACCGATTTTTCGGGAGAACCTATCGGCCCCCATCTTAAAAATTACTAGACCCTTGAAGGTAAGACGGATAGGTTGTCCCGAAACGTCAGTAAGAATTTGCCATTCTACATTGCGTAAAATCACAAAGCAGCGAAAATCTCAGCCAGCCTCACGTTTAAATCCTCGGTTAAAATGTGTCTCTGTTTATCGAATTATAATCCCAGAATGTAATGAACATGGCAAATCTTATACCATCTGTTCTCACGGATGAGTTTCTTTTTCCACATTGTTATCAGTCCGGCGTAACGACGAGCGGCCCACACGTTCAAAATTCGCAGTCTAGCAGTCAGGAAGAATTCTTCTTGAACTGCTTCGCTCTCGAAAATATGACGGATGGTTTGTCCCGAAACGTCCGTGACTACCAATCTACGCTCCGTAGTTTCTCAGAAAAGCTAAGATTTCAGCTCGTTATTTTGTAGGACAGAGTCCCTGCCGCAGGTTAAGCATGGAGTGAGGACTGTTTTAATTCTTCTAGAAGATATTTTGCAGGATACTGATCTGGACCCATTTACAACCTAAGCTACGGTAACCCAAACCCGTAGATCGGGACGTTATTCAGTGAAATAAGTAGTTACACTATTGAATGATTAGTTTCATCTCGTAGTCCTTCCCTCTTCTACCCACTTGTTCACAGCAGGTGGCGAGGTTGTTTATTTTCACTTGATCACACTCAGACACACACCACAGTCAGTAGGGCTCCTCTGGACGAGGGATCGGCCCGTCGCAGAGACCTCTACCTGACAACACAAACACTGTACAAGAGACAAACATCCATGCCCCCGGTGGGATTCGAACCCGCGAGACCAGCAAACGCTCGGCCGCAGACCTACGCCTTAGACCGCGCGGCCACTGGGATCGGCAGAATAATTAGTAAAGGTGTGGAATGGTCCCTCATTTTTTGCTGTAGCTGGTATCGGATGATTCTGCACTTTGACATACGTCAGGACAATATTCGTTTGAGATAACTAGTCAGTCCGCTGATTGGTCCATAATTAAGCATTGTAACTCTCCATTTTCATTACTTCATGAAGTAACTTGTTATTTCACGAAATAATGGATTTCAGTTTTTAGCGGTAACATAATGTCAGTTTTGTTCAGTCGGTTTACTGGACGGGTTTTCCGAGGCGATTTGCAGTGTTATTTTTGTTCGTGACGGAAAGTTGTGACGTAACTCGGGCAGAATGTTTGCTATTTGAGTTGTAGCTGGTCATATCGACGTCGGGAACTCCCGAAGGCGGAATCTGATGCGTGTTATACGTATTGCCTTTGGTGATGGACAGAAATTAACGCACACAGGAAACTATTTCACTGCGAATGTGGTGGACTGCCAACATCAGAATCTGTTTAATTAGTGTCGTGTGGAATGGGAGTGGAGAAGCGCACTCGACGTTGGAGTCACGTGGTTACTTCATACTCCGCCACATTTAAAATTCAGAAATTCTGCCTTCTGCGTACGCAGTGTTATTGTGTGATTGTTATGGCCCTCAGAACGTATAGCTATTATTTCCGTATAGAGCATGAACTGATTGGTTTTTGGGCGCGTTCACAGACTTGCGAAAAGCGACTATTAATTTCGTCAAGTCTGTCCGTCCATCCGTCCGCACGGAACAACTCGGCTTCCACTGGACGGATTTTCATGAAATTTGATATCTGAGTATTTTCCGAAAAAAAAATGTCTTGGAAATTTTGTTTTGATTAAAATATGATAACAATAACGGGTACTTTACATGAAGACCTGTGTGTATTTATGACAGTATCTCCCTGAATTCTTCGTAGAATGAGAAATGTTTCGGACAAAAATCATAGAGAAAATCAAAACACACGTTTTGCTTTCAATAACTTTTTTTCCCCGAAAATCTTGCCGTTTATGAGATAATGTGGAAAAATATGGTACAGCCCCAGACAAGCCACAGATGACAATATAATACGGCGTATGTATGGGCTTTGCTTTTCTGCGCCAACAATGGTTACACGAACCCGCCTCAGTGTGACTCTACGTACAGTGTCTCTCTTGTTAGTACTCAGACAGGTGTTTTTACTGCGCAATCCCAAGCGAATGCTCAAATGCAATTAAGGTACACCTATTCCTTAGTGTCCTGTATATATTACTGTATTTCAATTAGTGTTTGTGATTAAGCGTGTTATAGAATTAGGATGATGTTCTTTGGTGTAAAGTAAAGTAGGCGTTATGTTGGATTGATGTGAACCCAAATTAATTTCACGGGGCACATTTTATTGTAGACTCCAAAAGAGTGCTATGTTTCATCCGTCGCTTATGTAAGACACGTGACTGGGTTGGACAAAAGCCCGTATTTGTATTATTTCAACATCGTTAGTTCCGTGCATATTGACTAAATTTATAATTTATAAAACCAACGTGTGCACATCTGACATGCACATCAGTACAATGTATTGTCTCCTGCTACATGTTACAGCGGAACCCTGCCGTGTTCGGGGAGTATATACACCAATGTTTAAAATTCAGTAGAGTGTACACTACGTTAGAACAGTAATGCACATTACGCCTATGTCCTAGTGCTGTCTGTAGCTGAATTTAAAAAAAAAATGTAAGATCTCGTAAAATGTGGTGAAAAATTGTGTGTGTACAATGACGAAACATACGACATAACGAAGCATGCAGAATTTTAACCACATTTTACGACATATTACACTTTTGAATTACCTGCAGAAGTCACTGCAATATAATGGTGTTACTGTTGTGATGTATTATACTTAGTGAGTTTTAAATACTGGTGTATGGACTCACTGAAGATGGCGGAGTTGCGCCGAAACATGTAGGAGTAAAAAAAAAGATCTGTATATTTATGTATATTAGAAGTACATAAGTCGGCTTTATATACGAGCAAGCTCTTTGTATTTTCCGTGCTAAAAATTGTGTATTGAATAATGTTTGCGCGACTGGGATTGGAGATTTTAGGGCTGATGTAAGAGGTGCATACAGGATTTTGGTGGGGAGACCTGAGGGAAGGCGACCACTTGAAAGATCTAGGCGTAGATGGGAGGATAATATTAAAATGGATCTTCAAGATGTGGGATGGGGGAATGGACTGGATTGAGGTGGCTCAGGATAGGGACAGGTGGCGGGGTATTGTGAATGCGGTAATGAACCATCGGGTTCCATAAAATGCGGGTAATTTCTTGACTAGCTGAGAAACTGTTAGATTCTCAAGAAGGCCTCTGCTCCATGGACTTAGTTAGGGCTGATGTATTGTGCAATTCTGCATTATGACACCGTGTAGCCAGGTGGGTGGGTACGGACGTTTCGGAAGAACATGGTAACTGCATGTTCTGATCATGGAGGACGGTAGCGCGTTTTTCCAAATTCTGAAACTAACGCAAGACCGTGTTAGCACATCGATTCTAGATTTTAAAGCCGATGTTTATGCCTTTGTCTGCCTGCACTGCACTGCACTGCACTGCACTGCTTTTAGTGAAAGACGTACTTTTCAAGCGAATGTCTGTGTTCGTGTTTTCATGCGGAAATTTGGTGGTGTGAGTGAGCGTATCGTCTACTGAGATTTAAAGCAAAACTTGACTGAAAATTTCACTGTTTGGGATGGATGGTGGAACGTGAATGAGCCAGTACCGCTGTTTGCTGGATATTGTCTGTCGACTGAGATACAGAGGGATCGGAAACTAACGCAAACCATTTTTAAACGTGTTGCTTTTGTGAACAAAGTACAGTAATATAAAAACAAGTGACACTGTGTTATGCTAAGTATTGTAAATGGCCATCACGCTTAGAAATTTGTTTTCACATTCTTCCTCAATGTTTAACCTTTATCCTGCTAATGTGGAATATATGGTGAGCTGCTAATAATGCCAGCACCACTAATGTGTAATATATGGTGAGCTGCTAATAATGCCAGCACCACTAATGGGTAATATATGGTGAGCTGCTAATAATGCCAGCACCACTAATGGGTAATATATGGTGAGCTGCTAATAATGCCAGCACCACTAATGTGTAATATTTGGTGACCTACATTTGGCAACGCTGAAAGGAGCCTCTTTGTCTCTGTCTCTCTGTGCACAATGTCTCAACACTGAATCAGTTGTGAAAGACGTCCTGTGTCATATCTGTGTGCACACACTTACTAAGCTAGTTGGTAGCCGAGTTGAGACATTGTGCACAGAGAGAGAGAGAGAGAGAGAGAGACAAAGAGGCTCCTTTCAGCGTTGCCAAGTGTAGGTCACCAAATATTACACATTAGTGGTGCTGGTATTATTAGCAGCTCACCATATATTCCGCATTAGCAGGATAAAGGTTAATGCAACCCGGTGAAGAATTTCTTCAGTGATGTGTGAAATGCACATCTTATTATTTTGTTTCAGCTGACCAAATGTGTGTGGGTTGTGTTTGTACACATTCGCTTTAAAATATGTTAAAGATATAAATCTGGTGGTGTTAGATCCGGAGATCGAGTGGGCCACAAGTTTTGAGAAATGTTACCATTACCAAAGAATTTGCGCGAAAATTTACAGTGCTTAATCTCTTGTGCGTGCAGTAGCTCTAGGTCGTTGAAACCACCATTCTTATTTGTCGCGTTTGAACAGGGATATGAAATTCGTAATATATTATTGGCAACTTTCAGTGCTGCCATATTCACAGTTTTTTCTCTATCAGTCCAGTTGAATTGCATTCAGTTTAAACCCATCTAGAAATATTTAGATTTGGATTGCGTGACTTTTCGATTGCATTCCATAATTGACATATAAACACCTGATCTGGGTTTGGTTCTGCTGTCATCAGGTAACTGCCATCATTTTACTGACAGTGCTTTTATTATTCATTATTTGTTTTTATATTCGTAGCGACACTTGCGTTCGAGCCTTGAGCATTTTAGTACTAAGTTATTAAGCTGATGAAGACTAACAAAAAAGAGTCCCGGGTTCGATTCCATCTGTTGACAACAATCTTAAAATAACAAATTTTTCGATTTAAGAATGACTGCCTGAAGACGGGAGCAAAGCCTAGCCCCGAAGCATCTTGTGTATCAATCACTGTTCATCCCGATATTGATATACATATATTTTTCTCTATCTCTTTTCCGAAACATTCGGACGGGCTTTGAAACCCGCTTAGCCACTCATTTAATGGCTACCGGAGTTCATTCCCCTGGGTGAAGCGGCCGGGGCGTCAGGCTGAGCAGTCATCTCCATCTAGTACGGAGGTTGGGAATGGGTGGTGCTGTACCTCTGTTTCCCTATATGCTTTCATGGCCTGACGATTTTTACTGCATAAAGAAACGTTTAGAGAATCGCCAGTTTTTGATATGTACGTGGACCGTGGGATTTCTGTAATCTGAATTTTAATCATCTCCAACCATTAGCAAATATCAATAGAAAAACGGCAGACGTTGGCAGCCATAAACAATAGGGGAAGTTGAGTCAGTGTATTAGGTCCCACATTTGCTCAAAAATTTTGTAGTTATAGAGTCCGATCGCAATCTTGTGGCACCTGTGTGCGCGGGAAGTTTGCTTACATACTGGCGTACAAAGGTAGATGAGATTATAGCTCGAGTGGATGGTGGGAGCCAGTACGACTGCAGCAGTGCTGTCTGTCTTTCTAAAATAAATTTGTGATCTTACATCAGTACATCTTTTTTATTCAATTTATTGCCTTTATGACATGTTCTTCCACACATACTGTACGCTATTTCACGTTCTTCACTGCGGATAAGTATGTTTTCCTATGTTATACTGTGCCGTGCTGTAGTGCAAGTATTCGATGAAGAGCAGTTTTGTTTTGCGATTGGAAGCGGGCAACACAGAACAATCTGCGCTGTATAACTGCCTGTAACAAAGTAACCCACACCCCGACAGTATTTCCTGCGGACGAGCCCAGACAGAGAGAGTGAAATCGGTTCCTTTCGAAGTGTCATAAGATTGCGGGCGAACTGTGCCACTGAATATTGGAGCAATCGCTTAGTTCCTATTGTTATTGTATCAATTGTAGTAGTTACATTTAAACTTATGCTATATACGTTTACTTATTTTTCCATAACTTGTCAGATTCGTGGTGTGCATATACAGTGACGCCATTAATTCAGAGATTTCGAGCTTATCTTTAGTGTTACCTTTATCCCAAGGGCTATAATGCGTGTAAGAGTCAGCCGCAGTTAGGTAAGCTGTCCGCACTGTGATGAAGTACGCTGTAGATAACTGCAAGAATGTCCATTTCAGATTATTAGAGACTTTGTAATAGTACGTCAGTATTTGGCTGTATTTGTAGGATTCGTGTGAATAAATCTGCAGTGTACTGTGCACTGAGTTGTGAGTGATGTATGTTAGATTATCGGCATAATTGGCGTAACGCTAAATATCTTATTTTACAGTGCAATTGTTCGGTATTTCCCTCGAATGTAGTATTACGCGATGAATATTTGTTGTGTTTTCATACTGAACACAGTCAGCTGTGTTATTGTGGTAGTCGCATTCTTGAGAGACCTCGCGTTACAGAAAATCGCGTAAAAATAATAGCGGGTTATGGCCTGATTTCTTCACACCGTGCACTGAAATCGCGTAAAAATAATAGCGGGTTATGGCCTGATTTCTTCACACCGTGCACTGAAATCGCGTAAGAGCCAACACTCGCATGCAAAAGCTGGCTTTATACAAACAATACTTGTTCATCAATGGCGTTTCAGCCATTTCGCGTTAAATAAACACGCACAGTAACAGAACTGACTTATGTATGTGTTACGTTCCAAATATCTGGGATACTTTGGAAGTCTAGAATTAATTGTAACCCACGGCGTTGGTAGAGTATTTGACACGTTGTACACTTTTATTTGAGGTTCTTTATTTATTTATTTATTTATTTATTTACTCTGGGGGCCAGGATAGCTCAGTAGGTGTAGTGTATAAACGACGGTCTTGACGATTGAAGAGTCGTTCTTCGATTTCCGGCAGGTACGGTAGTTTCGTGTGTCTAAGTCGTCCAGTTCCTACCCAACCTCCTGTTCGATGCGTATCCAGGGCCCTTTCCTCGCATTTAAGTCGGCCATAGCGTGAGGCTAACTCCTCACATATATCTAATGCTGAGACTACATATCAGTGGAGCCGGGGCCGGATTTAAGCGTGTCGTGGCCCCAAACTGGTCCCTCTCCAGTGTTGTAGCTAGTTTTTTTTTTTTGGCGTCCGGTGCCAGTAATTACAATGGTCACCCCTAAAAGAAATTATGAACTTTAAAAGGGTCATTACTATTTTCTGAATTTTTGTATATTCCATTCGGTAATTTAAAATTTGTTGAGCTCGGAAAATTAAATTTTTCGTTTAAAATATCCATTTTGCCGCCGATTTTGCTGCCCTTCGATTTTGCTGCCCGGGGCGGTCGCACCACTCTCTCCCCCAAGCTACGCCCCTGCCCTCCCCTATCACCACTCTATCGTGTATAGTAACAGGCCTACTTACGAGAAGTAAAAGTATAAAACAACCAACAAAAATCAATAATATAATTATTTTGTATTGTGGTATTCATTGTTTACTGATGCGTTTAAGTATTTTTTGTGTGAGGCCCCTTATAATGTGAGGCTCAAAGCTGTAGCCTTATCTAGCTTATACGCAAATGCAGCCCCCAATGGGGCTGTACGTCCAGTCCCGGCTGTGCTCGCGTGGCTAGCAAAGTACAACTTCACGTTTAACTTTATTTACTTTTAGGGCCGATCCACATAGTGCCTCACGTTTCCATTCCGTCAACGTTCCATCGTCGTTCCGTCAGAATGCTCTGTGTTCACACTCTCCGTCGTGTTCAGTCACCGTCCGAACCAGCCCGTGATAGTTTCGGAGGCTTGCGTTTATTTTATTAGAACTCCTGTAATAATTAACCCTTTGAAGACGAAAGGTAATCTGTTTTATATAAGGACTCAGCTCGTACCGCGCTGTAAACACTCTCCACCTCGGTTGTACAAAACGAATCACTTAATGACGTATAAGGCAAACGTTGCTCTTTGATCTGAGATCCATAAAAAAACACATAATGGAACTATCAGTGCAATGTAGAATTTTTCAACCTTAAATCTGGTGCTACGTAAAGTACCCGCTAGGCTTTAAAAGGTTAAATGGTAGTAAATTCAAAATTTCAAATAAAAACATAAACTTACGTGATTTATTCAACTCTTCACCTATTTGTCCCGACTTTTTCCTCCCATACGCGGTAACTGTACTTCTTATTTCCCACGTCATACAATTCCTTGCATTTATGAACCAATTCTATTAATTTTTCATCTATCTTTAAGATTAAAATTGACAGCACTCGTTGCAAGCAAACGCTCGAAGTGTAGTGGTGGAGACGGACGACGTTTCACACCATCGTAATCGAGCAGGTAGAGACAGGTCCGGATCCGTTCCGTCACGTCAATCATTCTCGCCCAGTAACGCAGCCGGGACGGAGACGTTCCTGTCAGTGTGAACAAGCCCTTTAAATTACACGTAAGAAAATTTTACTGAACGGTGACGTTCCGTGACGGAACGGAGACGTGACACATAGTGTGAATCGGCCCTTATAGTGCCAGTTGGCTCTTTAAGTAGAGGATTTGACAACTCCCATCGTTAGCTACGGTTTCTGTAGATGATAATTCTTCCATTGATCCACTGTCATCGTCATAGATTCCCATGGGGGATAATACGCAATCAGTTTAAAGACAAGCGTGTCTGTTTTATATAAGGACTCAGTGCGTACCGCGCTGTAAACACTCTCCACTTCGGTTATAAAAACCAGTCTCTTAATGTTTTATAAGGCAAAAGTTGCTGTTTGTTCTGAGATCCGTACAAAACACATAAATACAATGTGGGCACCACGTAGAATTTTTTAATGTTAAACCTCGCGGTACGTAAAGTTACCGCTAGGCTTTAGAAGGTTAACTGAACACGCACTGCGTGACCTTGGTGTCACGTACGGTAAGGAAGGTTGACTGAGTGGTGCTGCTATCTGTGGTGCTCAGGATTACTGTCCTTCGGCGTGTCTTATAAAATCACGCAACTGAAATATGATATCCTGCGCATGTCGTTGCGAGAGCCACTAGGTAGTAAACTTTCGTGGCTTAACACTGGGTGCACAAATCCTAGTCGCCGTGTCTCCCGGCGACTAAATTTTCTATGGTTGCCTCTTATGTTCGTTGGTTCTCACTACGTAACTTTTTTCATGTCACCCTTCTGGCGCCTAGAATTTTGAAGTGGCTTCAGATTTTTTGGAAAATTTGTGCGCCCCTGATTTAGAATTGGAGTTGGCATGCTTGAATGTAATTAATTCGATGCTGTGGTTTTATATTTTGAGTCATTCGTGTTATTGCACTGCTAATGGACGTGGCATATGCGAGTATTTCCACAACTGGAGATTTCTCCTTGCTACCGACGGGTTCAATCGGTAATTTTCCCGTGATAGATACAACTTGGCGCGAAAGCGGGCCAGATTTTAGGCCACCTGAAGAGTGACTTGAACCGTCAAAATGAATGCACTACGTTTCAAAACGTCGGGTGCCATTCACCTAACGACAGAGCTTCACGCCTGCAAGTACCGATTCTACATATTTCATTTTGTTACGAAAAAACGAAAAAATCTGGAGATGAGATCTGCACTCTTCTGGAATCTTGCGCAGCGTTGAGTGGTAGTTCTGCACCGATGTTTCGGGATAATATATCGGTTCTATCTTCAGGGTCAAGAAGTCAAAGAAAATGAGACCTGCAGTCTTCTGGAATCTTGCGCAGCGTTGAGTGGTAGTTCTGCACCGACGTTTCGTTATAATATATCGGTTCCATCTTCAGGGTCAAGAAGTCAAAGAAGATGAGACCTGCTGTCTTCTGGAATCTTGCGTAGCGTTGAGTGGTAGTTCTGCACCGACGTTTCGGGATAATATATCGGTTCAGTCTTCAGGGTCAAGAAGTCAAAGAAAATGAGACCTGCTGTCTTCCGGAATCTTGCGCAGCGTTGAGTGATAGTTGTGTAGCGACGTTTCGGGATAATCTATCCGCCCCATCTTCAGGGGCCAAGAAGTCCGAGAAGATCTTCTTGATCCTTGAAGGTGGGACCGATAAATTGTCCCGAAACGTCGGTACAGAACTACCACTCAACTCCCAGAAGAGCGCAGATCTGATGTACGTCGCGGCGGAAGCATGGAATCACGACTAGGTATCTACAAAAAATGGATACCAGGGCTGTCGGCAGAAATATAAAGACGAAGGGAGACGTCACCTACATTTGTTTTCAAAATGTGTTTTTGTAGTGTGTTTAGCCTTCTGTTTCTGTGTTTCCTTACAGAATGGCGGGCAGGACAGCGGCGGTGACGGTGGCCGACGTACTGGAACTGCGGGATTCCGGTCTCACCGGATCTGAAACTTGGTCACTTCTCTGCCAGGCCACCCAGGCTCTGCAAGACCTCTTCTTGTCAAGTAAGTTCCCCTACGGATAGTGCTTTGTTATTTCTTTGAAGTCACAAACTTTGTGGATTACACGCACGTGCGGTTCCATTCTCAGTGACATTCCGGATGAATTTAGTCTTCATAGTTACAGCTGCTGACACTACCTGCGGGACGCCGTGCCAACAAATGTATGTTTTTATTTGCGTCACTTTTAAAATTAAAATGCAACATAAATTTTGAATGTTTCTGCTACGTAATTCAGATTTGTGATTATGTGTATTTCAGATGTCTTTAGTGCTGATACGCATTTCAGAGTTGAGATTTGTGTAGTTCAGTTGTCGCTAGTGAGGATATGTAATTCAAATTTGAGAATTTTGTTGTCCAGGTGTCGCTAGTGCTGCTAAGTAATTCAGATTTGAGATTGATTGTAGTTCAGATGTCGCCAGTGCTGCTAAGTAATTCAGATTTGAGATTGATTGTAGTTCAGATGTCTCTAGTGCTGCTAAGTAGTTCAGATTTGAGACTGACTGTGTGGTTCAGATGTCGCTAGTGCTGCTAAGTAGTTCAGATTTGAGACTGACTGTGTGGTTCAGATGTCGCTAGTGCTGCTACACGCATTCCGGAAGTCTTGCTGTGTGTATTGCAGAAATTTGTATCTGTGACAGGGTTACACCAACAGCAGCTATTTAACATTTTTACTCGTTGAATAATTAAGTATTTGTTGTTTTAACTTAGTGTATGTTGAGATATGCAAACCGCCTGTTTGCACGTGGTTGTTGGTGAACCTCAACTCAACAGTTTGGCAGTCCGGTGGAGGGGTTGGAGGGGTGTGTTGGATTGGACACAAGTTTCGAGTGCCTGGCGTGTCTCAGATTTGTCAGGTAGTACCGTTTCAGATTTGTTACAAAAACACGGGAACATTTGAGTTTATCGTTTTCTCCTGTTTCACCAAAACTCTGCATTTTAAGTGTTAGAATGTAAAGAAGTAATACAAATCTTATAACGCCAGGGAACGTTTGCCGTAGATTGCATTACTGAATGCAGTGCCCTACAGCGACTTTTACACGGGCCACTCTTTGGAGCAGCCATTAGTGTCCCAGCCACCGACACGCACGTTGTTTGGCAGGATAAGAGTAGCTCTGACGTCACAGGCCCGGGGCTGAATCTTGTCTATGAATCCTTCCACATCAAACACTACTTGTATTCATTCTGCGTATCGTTGTGGTTTGTGTGAACGTTCTTAGAAGGCTGTGTTACGCCAATAGCCCAGCCATCAGGTAGTGTCCCAACCGCTGGCGGAGAGAGCCACAGCGGCGCCGCAGTGGCTGTAGCCCAGCATCTTGGTGTCGCGTCAGAGGTTCCGGTTAAGACTCAACCTGCAACTGCGTGTCCCGCCACTAAGTGACCCGTGTCAAAGCAATCTACATGTTAGACTGTTACAACAGCATTAAGCATATCGTGGGAATGGTTGTAGATGGGTGGCTTTGTAAGGCGGTAATTACAGAAGAGGGATTTATGTCACGCGGCAGGGGGGCGGCGCCCGCAGTTTTGTATTACTGGCGGTTGCAGAATAGCATAATGTAAGATGAATCAATGCGTGTAACAATAGATGGCGTTACGTGCCTTCCATCCAACTGGCTTCATTTCAGTACCAGCCCACTCGTGCGTTGAAAGTGAAACATGAACAGTATGAGAAGTCGGACTGTTTCCTCATCCTCCTGCTGTGATGTTCTAGTACAGTCAGTTCTGGTATAACGCGATAGTTGCGTTCTTGGGAGACATCAGCTTCAGGAAAATCATGTAATAAAAGAAAGCGAAACACCCCAAGGGTAGATTTTAAACCCCCCACTGGTCGCTAAAATCGCGTAATGGGCAACACGCGTATGCGAAAGTTCGCTTTGTACAAGCAGCGTTAACCTGTTTATCGGTCGCGTTGTAGCCAATTCGCGTTAACGAAACACGCGTAATAGCAGAACTGACTGTATTCGCGTGATTCCAGACTTCCTTCACGATGTGGTTGAGATCTGGGCTCTTCTGGGATATTACAGAACGTAGGGTGATAATTCCGTGCCGACGTTTCGGTACAACCTGTCGGTCCCCTCTTCAACGGTCAAGAAGTCTAAGAACCTTTTGACCATTTAAGATGGGACGTATACGCTGTTCCGAAACATCTGTGAGGGATCACCACTCTACGCTGCTTAAGGTCGCAGAAGAACGCAGGTGTGGCTGTATCCGCTTTTACTTAACGTGATCACTTGAATAATATCTTAGGTGAAGGTCACAGACTGTGTAGCGTCAATCGCTGCTCTTACACTCTTGCGTCTTACACTCTTGCCTCTTACACTCTTGCGTCTTACACTCTTGCCTCTTACACTCTTGCCTCTTACACTCTTGCCTCTTACACTCTTGCCTCTTACACTCTTGCGTCTTACACTCTTGCGTCTTACACTCTTGCCTCTTACACTCTTGCCTCTTACACTCTTGCCTCTTACACTCTTGCCTCTTACACTCATAGGTCCAGCTTTTCGTCTCATCGCCCTTCTGTCAGACATCTTCAGCGAAGCTGTAAAGTAATGGCTTTTTGGACTTTTTCCACCGTCCGAACTACTCTGTTGGGCCCCTTACATCTAAGGAACCCAACACTAGGTGTTCCTCCCTTCCCCCCTCTTCTCACCTGAGGACGGAAGCAGAACCAGCTTCCGAAACGTCGTAATTTTAATTGTAGGTTTTTTATTCTTCGGACGATAGAGAAAGTCCAAAAACCCATTACTTCACAAAATTGTACACCGTCGTCAAAACCTTTTAGAATTTATCTTCAGCGGTGGGGGGGGGGAGGGGTACGCGGTGGAGCAGTTGGTTGAGGCACTGCGTTACAAACCGAAAGGTCGCGGGTTCGATTCCCGATGGTGTTAGTGGAATTTTTCATTGGCGTAATGCTTTCGGTCTCACTATGGCCCTGGGGCCGACTCAGCTTCTAACAGAAATGAGTACCAGGAATATTTCGTGGGGGGTAAAGGCGGCCGGTGCGTAGGGCTGACAACCTTACCACCTTCAAGTTCCGACTGTCTAGAAATCTGGGAGCCTCAGCCTCCTGGAACCCTCAGGGCCTGTCCAGGCCTGTCCTGGGACTGCTTTACCTTTACCTTTACCTTTTATCTTCAGCCAAGTCTTTAGATCGGTGACACAGGTCACATGTTTCGATGATCTTCGATGCCAGTACGTAATAATCGGGCCAGCTAAGTTCTGGCAGCTTCTGTTTTCCACACGGTGCGTGACGGCTATACGTTGCTTCTCTTTATTACCCTGATGTAGGACTTTTAATCTTCCTTGGCTCCATGGACAGCTAATTTCCTATAGAAAGTAGAATGCGTTTGTTACAGGAGGAATCGCAGACGAGTGAAATATAACCGGCACATATTAAGGCAGGCAGTCACTGTGCCAGTGGCTGCTACGTGATATTAAATTGAAACAAAGCTACGTTACGAATGGAATTAAATAGGAAACAAGAAGGCGGCTGGCTTACATGTTTCACTGTCTTAAATTTAATTATGTAAATGTAGTTCGTTATTTTAAAATTACAAATTTGTTAAGACATAAGAGCAGTTCAACTGAAGGAGACGTCAGAAGAAATTCGTGTAAACAATGTCTAAAATTCAGTTCCTGTCTCACAGAGGGAACCGGAATGGCTCAGTCAGAATAGCGACTAGGCTAGGGGTTGGACGGTCCACGGTTCGGATCTCGGTAGAGGCAAAATGTCTAGAACATTTAGACCGGCTGTGGGACCCACCCAGCCTTCTAGTACATGGGCACAGGTGTTTATTTCCGGCGGTAAAGCGGTGAGGGCCTGATTTTAACCACTCACCACTATCAAGATTGGGCGCACGGTGGCGCCATTGGTTGAGGCACTGCGCTACAAGCCGGAAGGTCGGGGGTTCGATTCCTGGTGGTGTAATTGGGATTTTTCATTGATATAACCCTTCCGGTCGCACTATGGCCCTGGGGTCAACTTAGCCTCTAAGGGAAATGAGTACCAGGAATATTTCCTGGGGGGTAAAGGCGGCCGGTGTGTAGGGCCGACAACCTTACCACCTTCATGTGCCGATTGTCTAGAAATTCTGAGAGCCAGAACCTCCTGCAGCCTTAAGTGCTTGTCCAGGCCTGTAATGCGATAGCTTTACCTTTACCTTTACCATCAAGATTGAGAACAAGTGGAGCTGTATCTCTACTCCTCTTATATGCCTTACATGGCTTGGACAGGGAACACTTTACGCGCCACATCTGAAATTTTAAGTACAGTCTGTTGATAATGTTTTGGTGTTTTGGGACACAGTCGCTATGTATTATGAGACGCGTATGAAACACAAAAGTATGCTGTATAGGCAGCATGCAGACGTTTTGAATTTTATAGCAGAGCCGGGATAGCTCAGTCAGTATAGTGACTAGACTATAGACTGCAAGAAGCATATTTCCCTCTATGTCATTTCTGGGGCCTCCTGTATTGGTAGCGGGTAATCCCCATCGGGGGTAAAGTGCCTGGGGCAGTGGAGGTCAACAGTCCTTTCCATGTAATGCTGAAGTTAAGAATGCATGCAACAAGAAGTTTTTTCTCCATACATGTTGTTGGCGTGGTGCTTAATTAGGCACAGGCACGATTTGTCTTCTTTAAACCTTGTGGTACGTGGGCCGGGATAGCTCAGTCGGTATAGCGAATCGCTACGGGCTGGACGGTCCGGGGATCGAATCCCGGTGGGGGCGAGATTTTCCGCAGCCGTCCAGACCGGCCCTGGGGCCCACCCAGCCTCCTGTACATTGGGTACCGGGTCTCTTTCCCGGGGGTAAAGCGGCCGGGGCGTGGGGTTAGCCACCCCATCCCCTCCTCCTGCCGAGGTTCACGAACGGGTAGAGCTATACCTCTACTCCCCCTCTTGGGCCCTCAGGGTCTGTTATAGGGTGAACCTTTACATTTACCTTTACCTTTACTTAAACCTTTTGGTACGAATGTTCGTAGTTGTGGTGCTTTAAAAGTTTGGTCAGTTCCATGAGTCAGAAGTATGTTCGGCGAAGCTTTAGGAAAATGAGAACAGAGAGAGAGAGAGGTGGGGTGGAATTGCCATGTATACCTATAGTGTGTCAGGATTAAAATAGATAATTTTGGGGTGCAGGATTCTGGGTAGGAACTGACCAGTTAGCTTTCTTTGTTAGTCTAACCTCTTCTACCCACTCATTGCAGGTGTAGATGGTTATTGTTGCACATGATCACACTCAATCACACACACAATCGGCAGAACTCCTCTGGACGAGGGATCGGCCTATCGCAGAGACCTCTACCTGACAACACACGATACTCACAGGAGACAGAAAGCCATGCCTGTGACGGGATTCAAACCAGCAATCGGGGCAAGCGAGCGGCGGCAGACCTCCTTTGGACAGCGCGGCGACCGGGATCGGCAGAAACTAGTTAGCTAAGTGGCTTAATTAACTATCTGATGGAGGAGAGTCGTTACTGAGAAGCTAGTAGTTCCTCAGCTATTCAAGGAATTCGCCGTATTTCGTGAAACCCGGATGTTCATTACTGTGTGCACAACAGCCCGCCACTTGTCCGTGTTCTGCACCAAATCCAGTACAGTCCCTCCGGCTGTACTGATGTAGGGGCCTTCTTCTTCTTCGTCTTCAGCTTCTTCTTCTTCTCCTCCTCCTCCTTCTCCTTCTTCGTCTTCAGCTTCTTCTTCTCCTCCTCGTCCTCCTTCTCCTCCTTCTCTTCCTCCTCGTCATTCTTATTCTCCTCCTCCTTCTCATCCTTCTCCTCCTCCTCTTCTTCCTCCCCTCCTCCTTCTTCGTCTTCAGCTTCTTCTCCTCCTTCTTCTCCTCTTCCTTCTCCTCCTCCTCTTCCTCCTCCTTCGTCTTCAGCTTCTTCTCCTTCTCCTTCTTCTCCTTCTTCGTCTTCAGCTTCTTCTTCTTCGTCTTCGTCTTCTTCTTCTTCTTCTTCTTCTTCTTCTTCTTCTTCTTCTTCCTGAGCTTTACGCTTTGTGGGTTTTGGCTTTCTCAGCCAGGTCGTTCCAGGCCCTCTTGTTCAGCGCCAGTTCTTTCCAGTTTTTCCCATTCATCACTTTCACTTCGTTACGCACATTTTCCTTGGGGGTTACAATGGCCGCCGTTGGAACGTGCGTCCGGCCGTACCTACGTGCGATTTCGTGGCTAGTATTTTTGTTACCGGGTGCAGTTACTGTTCTTACGCCCATGAGCATAACTTGGCTAATAACAATTGGAACGGGGGGGGGGGGCAACACTAGCCATGTGTGTTAGGAACTATATTTTACAAAGCAGTCAAATTTAAAAGAGGGGAAAATTGGTTCCATAAAACGCAAGTCTTTCACTTTATTTTTTGTCGATTTTTTATTTGCCATTACTCAATTCAGTAACATAGGTTGAAAAAATATTGGGGGGTTGGGGCATTTGCCCCTCTCGGCCCGCCAAGTTACACCTATACTTACGCCCAACCCCCAACCTGGGGGACCAGGATTTTATTTCGAGCTTGTCTCCCTTAGCCGAAAAGTCCCAATTCTAAGGCGCGGGGAACTCGCCTTCATCCTCTGTCGTTTACTGCACCAAACGATGCATTGTCCAGGGGGCACCACTTGGCGGTGTGAGTAGGATTTGTTAGCAGAGATGGTCAGATGGCACTGATCATTTGGCATTTCTCAGTATTCACTAACTAACTAACTAACTAACTAACTAACTAACTAACTAACTAACTAACTCCATGAANACTAACTAACTAACTAACTAACTAACTAACTAACTAACTAACTAACTAACTCCATGAAATAGAGGCCTTCTTGAGAAGCTAACAGTTTCTCAGCTACTCAAGGAATTCCCCGCAGTTTATGGAACCCGAAGGTTCATTACCGCATTCACAAGAGCCCGCCACTGTCCCTATCCTGAGCCAGATCAATCCAGTCCATGCTCCCATCCAACTTCTTGAATATCCATTTTAATATTATCCTCCCATCTACGCCTGGGTCTCGCAAGTGGTCGCCTTCCCTCAGGTCTCCCCACCAAAATCCTGTATACACCTCTCTTTTCCCCCATACATGCTGCATACGCCGCCCATCTCATTCTTCTCGATTTGATTACCCGAATGATATTTAGTGATGAGTACAGGTCCTTAAGTTCCTCGTTATGTAGTCTTCTCCACTCCCCGGTCAGTATTCACTATGTTTGCATATTCGGCGTCTGCAAGCCTGTCTGAGACCAGTACTAATCTCTACCCGCTCCCCTCCCCCCCTTCTTTACAGACCACTTTACTATTTTCTCCCTTGTGTGGGTTGGTTTTTCAAGTGACCTGTTTCCTTCAGGTTTTCCCATAAACGTCCTGTATGCATTTCTATTTTGCTCAATACGTGCTACATGCCCGACCCATCACATCCTCCTTGATTCGAGCACCCAAATAATATTTTATGAAGAGTGTAGATGATGAATTGCCTAAGTACAGGGTTTTCTCTGTCCTGCATTTACTTTCTCCCTCTTGGACCCGAATATCTTCCTAAGCACCCTATTCTCAAACACGCGCAACCTTGTTCCTCCCTCAGTGTGAGAGACCAAGTTCCACACCCATACAAAACAAAAGGAAAGGTATAATTACGTGTTTTTAACATTTATACTTTTATGTGGCAGACGGACGTACAAAAGATTCTGTACCGAATTATATATTCCCCAAGATCAATCTGGGGACACGCAGTTGCTTGAGACACTGCGCTAAAAGCCGGAAGCTCGCGGGTTCGATTCCTTTTGGAATGTTTGTAAATTTTCTTTGACTTAATCCTTCCAGCCTCTAACAGAAATGAGTACCAGGAATAATTTCTGGGGGTAAAGGTGGCCTGTGCGTAGGGCTGTCATCCTCATCACCTTAACCCTTTAAAGACGAAGCTTATCTATTTTATATAAGGACTCGGTGCGTACCGCGCTGTAAACACTTTCTACTTCGGTTATAAAAACCAGTCTCTTAATGTTTTATAAGGCAAAAGTTGCTGTTTGTTCTGAGATCCGTACAAAACACATAAACGCAATGTGGGCACCACGTAGAATTTTTTAATTTTAAACCTGGTGGTACGTAAAGTTACCGCTAGGCTTTAAAAGGTTAATATGCCGATTGTCTGGAAATCTGGGAGGCTCAACCTCCTGGAACCCTAGGGGGCCTGTCCAGGCCTGTAATGGGGCTGCTTTGCCTTTTCCAAGGTCAATCTGCATATAAATTCTTCGTGTATGGAATTTCGAATTTTTATTGTCTCTCCACATATTTGAACTTCGGCACATTTCCGAAGGATTTATTTACTGTTATTTTAAGTTTGGTTTTGTCTTGTATTCTGTTCACGAGAAAATTTTATTGTCTGACGTATGCATCACGTAGCCTTGATGTTTCACGTCCAAATGTTACGTAGTGCCATGATATGGCAGTACGCTCGTGAATGGTGAACAAGAAAGGATTTGCACAGCGACGATCGTGTTCGGGCTGAACGCTGTATCCCAGCAGTCTTATCGAAACACAGAGGAATGTGACAGGTGCGTCACACGTCTAGCATTCGAAATGACTATGTCGTTACGTTATCACGAATGGTGGTGAGTGGGTGGTGATTTGGGCGGACGGGATCTTGGACGACTGAAGATTTTGTCTTATACGTCTGTTTGCATGGATACGTCCGATACTGTAACGTAGGACGATGGCTTTGGTCGTGTTCCGCCTCTTTAGAAAACTGGCTTCAGTTATTTTTAGGAGAAACGAGTTCCGCCATCTTACAGATCTAGGTAGACTACAATGTGAAATTAGGTCAATAAGTTGGTAACGAAAGGGGACTCTGCGGAGCACAGAAACCAAGCTTACGGTAATGTAGAGTCTCAAAATAATGTCAAAAGTGACCAAAGACGTATTTATTTTAATTCTAACTGCACAATGTGGGTGGGAGGGACCAGTGAAGTGGGTACCAGGAATCTGTAAACATATAGAATGTAGGGACTGAAAAGAAATGGCGGTTATGGAAGGCTAGAACTGGAAAAGATTGTAGTGGGAAGTCGAGCTACATTTCTTATTGAGATCTGCCCTGCTTTGGGGATATTACGCAGCGTTTAGTGATAATCATTGGCCGACGTTTCGGGACATGTCGGTTCCATCTTCAAGGTTCAAGAAGTCCAAGAAGAGTTCTTGACACTTGAAGACGGGACCGATACATTGTCCCGAAACGTCGATAAAGGATTATCACTCGACGCTGCGTAATGTGCCTAAAGAGTTCAGATGTTATCAGCACTGCGGCGGTAGCATGAAATCAAATTTCTTATTGTTTGTTAACCTTTTAAAGCCTAGCGGTAACTTTACGTACCACCAGGTTTACATTAAAAAATTCTACGTGGTGCCCCACATTGCGTTTATGTGTTTTGTACGGATCTCAGAACAAACAGCAACTTTTGCCTTATAAAACATTAAGAGACTGGTTTTTATAACCGAAGTGGAGAGTGTTTACAGCGCGGTACGCACTGAGTCCTTATATAAAACAGATACGCTTCGTGTTTAAAGGGTTAATGCTATTGGTCTGGGTGGGCGTATATGTTCGGTTTTTGGGAGGTTCATAAAGCGCGGTTGCCTGTGAGACATTTACGCCTCCCTCAGCCCTCATCATACATGGGGGGGAGGGGGTGGAACACTTACTATGGCTGTGCTATTAATTGTTCCTTGATTTCAGTGGGGATCATTGGCGTGATTTTGTGAGACGGCAATGAACCTTACGTTCAGTGAAAGGCGCGAAATGTCTTGCCTGGCTGAGCCACCGTCACTTGTAATTTCTTAAGTAGGATTTCGCTGGAAGGAATTAGCTGGGTTCGATCTCACAGTCTGTTGCATGCGAGTCACATGTCTTGTGTTCTGACGGTATTCTCACGCTTGTGTTTGTATACAAGCCCCATCTCGACGGCTGAAATCTTCATTTTGCAGTTTGACTTTCCCTTATGTTTCCATCATCTCCCCGTTTTCCACAGCACCAGCTGGCGGAACCTCCCCCCCTCCCGCCCCAGATTTGCCTTTATGGAGCCGTAATTCTGGTCCATATATGAACCCTCCTTTTTTCCCCTTTATTTTGTGGTATCTTGGCAAAATCCTTCGCCTCTCTTCAAAGACAGAGGGAAACGTCAACTTGCCTTTTCATTTGCCTCTATTATGCACAGCGAGAGGCACGAAGTGTCTGCTGTTTGGCAGCATTTCATAGGGGTGATGCTTTATTTGGTAGACATTTCTGTAGAAGATGAATCTTTCACAACTACTGAAGCATTTAGTGGCGATATGTAAAAAAACGGACAGCTGATCCTAAGTATCTCTGTGTTATCTTTCATTTCACTTATGAATTTTCCTACATGAATGACCAGTTTTTTTTTTGAAGTCAGGGAATGCCTGCTGTCTTTTGGTGCGAATTATTTTGTCTTCTACTTTACCATCCAAAAATATAAAGACTAAAATATACAGAACTGTAATTTTGTGCCTGTTTTGTACGGGTGTGAAACTTGGTTTCTCACATTGAGGGAGGAACATAGGCTGAGGATGGTCGAGAATAGGGTGCTGAGGGAGATATTTGGACCTAAGAGAGATGAAATAAGAGGGGAGTGGAGAAAACTACATAACGAGGAGCTTTATGATCTGTACTCATCACCAAATACCATTAGGGTGATCAAATCAAGAAGAGTGAGACGGGTGGACCATGTAGCACGTATGAAGGAGAGGAGAGGTGCGTACAGAGTTTCGTGGGGAAACCTAAGGGAAAGAGACAGTTTGAAGACCTAGGTGTGGATTCGAGGATAATATTTAAATGGCTCTTCAAGAAGTGGAATGGGCAACTTAGTATCGATCTGGCTCATGATAGAAATAAGTTGGAGGCTCTTGTGAATGCGGTAATGAACCTTCGCTTTCCGTAAATTGCGGGGAATTTAGTGACTGGGTGAGGCACTGATAACTTCTTAACAAGGACACTGCTCCATGGAGGTGATAATTACTTAACCTTTTAAAGCCTAGCGGTAACTTTACGTACCACCAGGTTTAACATTAAAAAATTCTACGTGGTGCCTACATTGCGTTTATGTGTTTTGTACGGATCTCAGAACAAACAGCAACTTTTGCCTTATAAAACATTAAGAGACTGGTTTTTATAACCGAAGTGGAGAGTGTTTACAGCGCGGTACGTACTGAGTCCTTATATAAAACAGATACGCTTCGTCTTTAAAGGATTAATTAGTTAGTTACAATGAGTAACTTTTCTGCAAGATATATTACTCCTTAGATTATATATTAGTGTCAAGATGAGTGGCGTTGAATTTCTTTATGGAGCAAAAAGCGTTTATTTATTGTGTGCGTATAAATAAACTGACGAAAAGTAGCAGAATTTCTGTTCATGAAACATAAACTGATAATTTTCCGCACGAATGATGTTCGCAAACACGTCCACACTGCCTCATATCACTCAAGTCACAGCCCTTTACTCTATCCCTGGTTGTACAGCGATCGGGATATGAAAGTCACACCGCTTACCACTACAGGTTTAGGAGTTTACTTCCATGTCCCATGTACTCCATCATGGTTTGGTGCCTAGACACAGGAGTGTGTCTTGGCTGTACTGTCAGATAAAGTTGTGCTACAGTTAGCACCTCACACAGACAAAACATCAGACCGTCAACTGCGAATGTGTTTAGACGTAACCTGTAATGTATAAAGTGTGCTACATGTTTCGGCTTTTCTCATAAATCCGTTACCCGGCACGAGTATAAAAATTATAGCAGAGGTAAGCTCTTTATTGACAGAAATATTTCTACTTTAAAAGGTCTGCGATCTGCATCTTACAGATTTCGGCGCTTCGCATATTGGCGAAACGTGCCTATAAGCTCCGTCTTGACCGTCCGCATGTACCAGCGCGGTTCCGGCTGGACAGATTTTCATGAAATTTGATATTTGGGTATCTTTCAAGAATATGTCGAGGAAATTCAACTGTAATTAAATCTGACAAGACTAACTGGTACATTACATGAAGACCTGTATACATTTGTGATAGTATCTCGCTGAATTCTTCTTAGAATGAGAAATGTTGCAGATAAAAGTTGTACAGAAAATCAAAACACATTTTGTATTCAACGTTTTTTTCCACAAATAATGCCTTTTGTGAGGTAATTTGTAAAAAGCAGGAAATATATTGCTGCGTTCTCACTGCATTCATGCTTACACGAACACGCCACAAATTTACGATATGCGTACATTGCCTGTCTTATTTAGAACACGAAAACAACCTTCCAAACCGTTTGTAATTCGTCTTCCACCCATTTTCCGACCATTTGATGATATTTTACCTGAAATACTGCTAGTGGAAGTAAATAAATAAATAAACAAACAAATAAACTAACTCCAAGGAGCATAGGCCTTCTTGAGAAGCTAACAGTTGCTCAGCTAGTCAAGAAATTCCCCGCGTTTTATGGAACCCGGAGGTTCATTACCGCATTCACAAGAGCCCGCCACCTGTCCCTATCCTGAGCCAGCTCAATCCAGTCCATGCCCCATCCCACTTCTTGAAAATCCATTTTAATATTATCCTCCATCTAAGCCTCGGTCTCCCAAGTGGTCACCTTCCCTCAGGTCTCCGAACCAAAATCCTGTATGCACCTCTCTTTTCCCCCCATACGTGCTACATGCCCCGCCCAGGTCATTCTTCTCGATTTGATTACCCGAATAATATTTGGTTATGAGTACAGCTCAAATAAATAAATAAATCCATAATTTCACGGAAATCGGTCCTTGCCAAGAACTGGCCCGGAATTTCGCCGTAGACACGCGTGCAGCGTCTCAGTAAGGTTCCATATAGAGGAAGGCCTAACAGTGGACTGGGGACTTCAGGTGGCAGCCCGGGTTTCCTCCCAGGGCTGTCTGTGCCTGATATGTGGTACACAAAATCGCAGTGGGAGAAGTTTTTCTGCAAGCACTTTGGTTTCCCTCTGTTTATATTCCATCAGTGCTCCATTTTCGTTCCATCTGTCATCGCGGGATGGACAATGGGCCCATTAGGGGCTGCAGTTCCACTGGCACAGTCTCACCCCACCGCGAGGCAATAAATAATGCGCGCTCGGTAGCCAGTGAACTGTGTTGGCTGCATCCCATAATGTAGGCGTTCGGTGGGTATTAGACGAACTGCAGGTGACGTGATTTAAGATGGCGATTACGCGTAATCGAATCTTGTAAGCTGAAACTTAATGTCATCGCGCAGGTCAGTGTTTTCACAACTTTTTTTGGCCATGCTCCCCCCCCCCCTGGGGCCGATTTATTATGTGTGCCCCCCCCCCCCACCAAACTCCGTAGACTCTGTTCCGTACGAAAATACGTTACTTTATTGCCATATTGTTCATCTATATGTTAGAGTATGTTTACATTATTATTATTATTATTATTATTATTATTACTGTTACAATATTGTATTCTTTTTAAATATTTTGTTTAGGTATAACACATTGTTTGCCAGTCCTGGTGGCCGCCTGGTATAAAGCGTGGTTCTACGGCCGCTAGATTTCTGTGATTGCAGGTTCGAATCCCGCCGGGGCACGGATGTCTGTATCTTGTGAGTGTTGTGTGTTGTCAGGTAGAGGTCTCTGCGAAGGGCTGATCACTAATCCAGAGAAGTCCTCAGGACTGTTGAATCGCAGTCGGAGTCGGAAGGAATTTTCGATGGAGTCGGAGTCGGTAAAAATGTACCGACTCCGACTCCGACCTCAGTCTAAAATCTTAACTAGATACTCCAACGCCAGAGCCCTGACAGCTACAGTAACCATTAGACTTATACTTAAATATAGGTTATAAGTCTAAACAGTAGCCTGATGATTCACGTGGTGGCGATGAAATGTCTTATAGGCTTACCGTTATTAATACGTATTGAGATTTTATGAAGGAGTCGGAGTTTTAAAAATCGAGGAGTCGGAGTCGGAAGTTTTGTGTACCGACTGCACAGCCCTGGGAGTCCTAACGAGTTTGGTGTTACAACGGATTATATTGTTCCTTCTGAGGGACAGTGGAAGCATTGCGGTTGTAGTGAGGGTTGTATAGCGCCGGCATCCCATGTCAAAGGTAGCTTGGCGATATTAAGGGTCGCGAAGAGCAGAAGAGGGAGAAAACAAGCCATTGAGCTATCCGTCATTTATGATCTGTGGTGCTAGCCATGAGAAGGAAATGCAGAAAACACTGGGGTAAAAAGGGCAGTCGAAGTCTTGTCTTCCAACCGCACACTGATCAGCAGTAGACCAGATAGGTACCTAATCGTATGTGACTGTTGTAAACTGTGAACAGATAGTGTTGTGGTACAGTTTTATGAGATATATCTAGTTATCAGTTATCTGATAATTTTGTGACATGGTCGTCTCAGCGTGTTAAATTTACTGACGTGACCTCAGGAACAATAATAGTTGTACGTCCATCACAGAACACCTGTCGTACTCCTTCCCTATTCTACCTATCTGTTCACAGCAGGTGTCGAGGTTGTTTATTTTCACTTGATCGCACTCAGACACACACCACAGTCGGTAGGACTGCTGTGGACAAGGGATCGGCCCGTCGCAGAGACCTCTACCTGACAACACAAACACTGTACAAGAGACAAACATCCATGCCCCCGGTGGGATTCGAACCCACGATCCCAGCAAGCGCTCGGCCGCAGACCTACGCCTTGGACCGCTCGGCCATGGGGTTGGCATCGAACAGTTACTACACGTCATATTGACTGAGATATACCTTGCTGTCACCTGTACGAAACAGCCAGCTGATCCTGTTACTTATATGCGTAGCTTTATCAGAGGAAGAATAGCGACAGCTGCGAACTGCGTGAGGGTGGTAAGAGTGCGGATCAGTTGAAGTGCGTCTGTGTGACTGTGAAGCCACTATAATCGTGATGACTCGATAATGCGGAGGCCCTGGCCCGCTAGGGACTGTTGTGCCCGTGGGGGGATAACACGTTGTTCGCTTATGCAAGCAAAACATTCTGTTAGTAACTGGCATTATACTCAGTGTGTTCCGTGGGCATGACGAACACTTGCAAGTGTTTGAATGTCCTGTTGCAGTGCTGTCAGTGATAAGTGAAGATCGCTTCTCCTCGCAACATCAATACGGTTACGCACTTTTGACAGCAAATAAGTCGTCCAACTGAAACCGGATTCAACCAGATAAGATGTGGGGAAAAACAGTAAAATACAGGTTTGCCTTCCGTGATGTGGGGGATGCAGGGGAGAAGGGAACTTTCGATCCAGTTTTAAATTTGAAATATTTTATGCACGCAGTGACGTTTCGGTGGCCCATTCAAAAGTTACTGTGGCCCCCTAATTTTCCCTCACTTTCCTGTGCCCCTTAGAAACTTCATGTGGCCTTCTGGGGGGCCATATGACCCACGTTGAGAAGCACTGATATACGCCGTCGTCGTCGTCGTCGTCGTCGTCGTCGCAGTCCTTCCCTCTTCTACCTGTTCACAGCAGGTGTCGAGGTTGTTTATTTTTCATTTTATCACACTCAGACACGCGCCACAGTCGGTAGGACTCCTCTGGACGAGGGATCGGCCCGTAGTAGAGACCTCTACCTGACAACACAAACACTGTACAAGAGACAAACATCCATGCCCCCGGTGGGATTCGAACCCACCATCCCAGCAAGCGCTCGGCCGCAGACCTACGCCTTAGACCGCGCGGCCACTGGGATCGGCTGCACTGATATACGCGACTGATTAATGGAACCAACACCAAGCTGCGTTCTGTTCCAAACATACATTAGCACAATAATATTTGGAGTTCCCTTGATAAAGCTCGGTCACCATTTACTTTATGTGAAAAGCGGATGTGGGGCTGTGAATCCATAGGGAAACAATCTCTTTAAGTGCAGTCCTTACTGCAGCCACTAGCACATTTAATTTCGCTAAAGCTTGGCCGTTGAAAGTGTGAGTTTTGTAGACTCCGGTCTCCCGGGGCTGTGAAAATATTAGGGTGGGAACTGATATGTGGTCCATTTTGGTTTCACAGTAAAAGTTCAGGAAAATCTCTGAACGTTGTGTTCAGATCGTTATGTAACAACAATAATGGAAGGACTGTATCTGTGTACTGTGACGTATTGATTTATGTACAAACGTGTCCTTAACGGTTTATGTAAAAACGGAAATATGGTTCACAAAATACTCACTCTAGAGGAATGTGTACAGTTTTATGACGTCAGGGATGACGTAATAAAAATGAGGAAAGTGGTATGTGAGATTGCGGATGGAAAATTTTCTCGAGCTGCCGGTTTGATGCAGTTGATTAATCAGCTGCTGGATTTAGGTGTATAAATTTTTACACGGAGGAAAATCATAAGCGTATCTACCCATGATGTACGAAATGCTATTCGGAAGGGAATGATTACAAACGTGGCGACAGTGTTAATCTTTGGGATAACCTATACAAAATGCCGACCACATTGGACGAGTGACCTAAGGAGTGGGTCGGTGGCCGGTCACTTCCTGGGATTGCGGGTTCGAATCCCGGCGGCGGCATGGATTTCTGTTTCTTGTGACTGTGGTGTGTTGTCAGGTAGAGGTCTCTGCGTCGGTCTGATCACTTGTCCAGAGGAGTCCTACCGCGTGTGGTGTGTGTCTGAGTGTGATCGTGAAGCCTCCATAATGAGGAAGCGCTGGCCCACTAGTGGCTGTTGAGCCATGTGGGGAAAAAACCAGATGAAAGTGTTCGTAAATAAGTAGTTGTGGCCGAAAATGACGTAGAAGAACAGTGGTAATGCTAACACATCTAATTTCGCCTGGTGATGTTTTTTTCTACTTAAGCCGAATCGTGTTGTATTAAATTTATGCAATAAAGTAAAATAGTGCTTCGTTGCGACTGACGGCCGTCATCTGTTTACTTTGTGTATGTTCATTACAACGGGGTGTTTCTCCTAATGATACTAGCACATCTGTAATGATGGAAGTGTGTATGTTTGGGAAGTTTGCTTCGTGATTTCCTCTTGGAAGTCCGTGGTTTAATTTACGAATTTTGATTTGATATTATTTTTAATTAGGGATTACGCTGGGTAACACTAATCAAACGGAATACATCCTGACACTTCTAGTATAGATTTAATTTCCCATATAATTTCCAATTGGTTTGAGGTGTTCGTCTTGTGGGACATGGCGCAACGTCATATTCCAGAAGGACGGACGCATCATCCACACAGCTGCGGAAACCTAAAAACTGTCTTTAATTGTTTTTCTTTAATTTTGTGTACGGAGGTTGACTAACACCGCTTGTACCGCCAACAGATAATGCCCTTAGAGAGTTATTTTTCTTCAACCCTTTAAAAACGAAGCGTATCTATTTGCTACAAGGACTCTGTGCGTACCGCGCTGTAAACACTCTCCACTTCGGTTATAAAAACCAATCTCTTAATGTTTTATAATGCAAAAGTTGCTGTTTGTTCTGAGATCCGTACAAAACACATAAACGCAATGTGGGCACCACGTAGAATTTTTTAATGTTAAACCTGGTGGTACGTAAAGTTACCGCTAGGCTTTAAAAGGTTAATTTTGTGTACAGAGAGTGACTATCAGTGCTTGTACCTCCAGCAGATAATGCCGTTAAGAGAGTACAACGTAGCAACACCTGACTCTGCAATCAAAAATTAAAACAAAACACGTACATGACTTCTGGCACTACCCAGCTACCTTGTGCTGGGTCATCCCGATGTGTCACTGTCAATGAAATTATATAATAAAAACACAGTCCGACACAACGCTATATATATATATGTTTGCACACTGTAGCATTATTTATATGCGCGTGCTCTGCTACTACATGTTTCGGCTGAACTGAGCCACCATCAGGCACGTGTACATATCTATAAAACACAGGTATTTAGTTGTATAATGTAAAAGCTTTTAGTGAGATCTCACTAATGTACTGTTTGAAAACTCTAAAACATCCAGATAAACCTGAAATTAAACGCAAACACTTGTCTAGTAAATATTTTTTCCCAAAGCGTATTATTATGACGAATTACATGGGTGAACTGGAGATGTTAAAAGTGAATCGTTCCCGTTTTTTTTTTGTGACTCGAAATATTGCCGCCGCCTTAGGTGATGTAAAGTGCAAGTTCTATAAGAAGAGTCGGGATTCGTGGAGTAGCTCAGCTGCATATACCTCGAATTGTGTTGGGCAGTGTAAATTGTAGGATTCTGTTTTGACTGCACGACTTTATGAGTGTAATTATGGGGTGGCAGTGTATATTTTCCTTAGAAGGTTCGTACCTTATCGTAGTGTAAATATTTAAAGAAAATAAACTGCTCACTGTTGTACAGGGTAATTCATAAGTCCCTCCGGAACTTCGGAACTCGGCAGCACAACAACCAAGACAGACACAGCAGAAAGGAGCATATGAAGAGGTAGAGAATCCCTCCATGTTTTCTTGGGTGATAGGTGCCGTGGCTTACTTGCAGGTTTCACCGCTAGGGGGCAGTCGTGACGAAACATGCAGTGGACAGGAGATAAGGAAGCGTTCTGTGTCTTGGAATTTGCCAAAACTGAGTCAATTGTGGCGGTGTAACGGATATTTCGGACCATGCACCACACAGAACCAGCTACGGACAAAACAATTCGTGAGTGTCTCTCCTTCTGTTGACGCCCCCCCCCCCCCCCCCGTTGTGACCAGCCCGGCTACTGTACCGCTGAGGTCGGAAATCGCGGAGGAACTTATGCATCACCCTGTATATCATAGCCTCGTAGTAGTGCGCTGCACTGCTAGGTGTGCAGCTGAGTGCTGCCCAGCTACACTTGTCGTGTCTCCTAACATGTTCTGGCGCACCTGGGTCACTATCAGTGAGGTCGATATAGTGCAAGGGGAACTGGCCAAGGTTTACACGTGTAATTGTGCGAAAGTATTGTACACGTTAATATGGGATTTAAGGTAACTCTATGCTGTAAATACTGACAGTATGTTCTTTGAAATAAATATTTAAAAAGATTTAAGGTAAAAGCATGAAATTCGTGGTTAAAAGCTTAGTGTCATTTATTCTAATAACACAATGTTTTAAAAGGATGTGGTTAAAATGTTTTTTTTGTTGCAATGAAAATATATGTACTGTATAAAACGAGTAATAAAGTTTCATTCTTGGACCTATTAACTAATCCAAGTTCTATATTTGGATTTTACATAACAGTAGATGGCAGTGTTGTTTCCGAACGTCCGTGCGGACGGACTTTAAAATGGTTAAGATACCTTACTGTGTTGGTCAGAACAACCTGCGAATAGGAAACAATAAACGCCAACTAATGCAGCAATATATATATATATGTATAATCTTTATTCGTAAATGTCTCCTACATGTTTCGACCCTGCTGGGCCATCTTCAGGGAAAATAGTTTTGATACACTGTGGTTGCGTTTATACAGTTAAGTGTGAATGTGCCCTGCTACATGTTTCGACCCTGCTGGGCGATCTTCAGGGAGAATAGTTTGGTACACTGTGGTTGCGTTTATGCCCTGCGGCACATTCACACTTAACTGTATACCCGCAACCACAGTGTATCAAAACTATTCTCCCTGAAGATGGCCCAGCAGGGTTGAAACATGTAGGAGACATTTACGAATAAAGATTATATATATATTTTGGTGCATCAATTGGTGTTTATTATTTCGTATTATTCAGTGCACGGACATGGAACACATTTAAACTGTGAATAGTTCCTCTATACCAGTGGTTCCTAGAGCGTGCTTCGCGTACCCCAAGGGATCCGCGACCAGTTCGCATGGGATTCGTGGATACATTTCTGTAATGGCTACTTTGAAGTTTACTTATTCTTTATTAACGGAATAATGTTTTGTTAAAAATAATTGTGGAACTTCTTTAATTGGCGATGTGTTTATTTCGTATGACCGTTAGAATGTCTAATTAAGAAACTTTCTGTGCCCACGAAGCGAGTGACAGTCAGTTTAACCTTTTAAAGACGAAGCGTATCTGTTTTATATAAGGACTCAGTGCGTACCGTGCTGTAAACACTCTCCACTTCCGTTATAAAAACCAATCTGTTAATGTTTTATAAGGCAAAAGTTGCTGTTTGTTCTGAGATCCGTACAAAACACATAAACGCAATGTTGGCACCACGTAGAATTTTTTAATGTTAAACCTGGTGGTACGTAAAGTTACCGCTAGGCTTTAAATGGTTAATTAAGGTCAAACCATGCAGTGCATTGTTACACACGCTGTTGGTATGTATTAGTATCTATCTAAAATCAGCTCTGAGATATAAAGTTTTAATTTTGGATTCCTATCATCAGGACAGTATGTATTTACGTGATCAGTGATGTGAGGAACCGTGGTTATTTTGCGAAACCAAAAGGGTTCCGCGAGCAAAAACGTTTGGAAAAACAGTGCTCTGTAGAGAACATGAATCCCTCTTCAATTGTGCGTCCACAGTGAACACCCGAGCAACTCGCGAAGTGGCGTGTAGGCATTACGAACGTACGAGTAGTTCTGTCACTCTTTCAGCTTCAGTTCTATTCCATTGTATGCGCTGTTCTCATCCTGTCGTGTGTGAAACCTTTGATGCTTCCGCATGTTGTTTTGTATTTAATTCCTTGATAGTGGTCCGGCTGGGCCGAAACATGGCACAGACCTGTTGAAGGTACCTGGACAGGCCAGACAAAATTGTGCTTGATTGGTTTTAATTTTACCATTGATTAAAAGATTTGCGCCATAGGAATGCAACATTCCAACATGCGTCACGACGCCTTGCACGTCGCAGTCAGCCTGTGTGTAATTATGGCTAGATTTTGCATAGGTATATGTTGAGTGTACATTCTGCAATAAGCCTTTGGGGGGGGGGGGGGGCGGGAGAACCAAGAAAGTCGAAAAATAAAGTTGGAGGTTTTCACGGCGGCCATCTTATAGTTCTGTAGCTGGTGACTACCGTTGCGCAGGAACTTGCTGCCTCCATCTTCAGGACAGAACTGTCTTGAAGGTGCAGGCAGCGGTCTCCTCCGGCACGTAGGTTGTCACGTGCAAAATTATGTGATGTAATCCATACGACCAGAAGAATGTAACCCTATCTATTCATCCAAACTGCTTGCTCCAGGCAGTCTTCTTGCCACCGATAACATGTCCCAAAACATCGGTGGGTTTTAAGCAGTTGACACTAGGCAACAACCTAGAGGCACCAGATTCTAGTTTGTTTATATGGACAGGCATAGCTTGTCACTGTGAAAGTGGTGATCAACCCTTTGGAGACGAAGCGTATCTGTTTTATATAAGGACTCAGTGCGTACCGCGCTGTAAACACTCTCCACTTCGGTTATAAAAACCGGTCTCTTAATGTTTTATAAGGCAAAAGTTGCTGTTTGTTCTGAGATCCGTACAAAACACATAAACGCAATGTGGGCACCACGTAGAATTTTTTAATGTTAAATCTGGTGGTACGTAAAGTTACCGCTAGGCTTTAAAAGATTAAGCACGGACACGGTGTCATATCTCCAGAATAAACATGCATTACCTTCAGATCTTGTAGAGCCTAATGGAAAAAATGCCTGTTTAAACCCTGCCAAGTACATAAATATTATTAAATAACATTTATATAGTCGAACTCGGTTATAACGTCATGAAAGGGATTGAATATTTTGTGTCGTTATAAACGAGTGTTGCTATAACTAAAGAGTACAATGTTATGGTTATCAGTGAGAAATTAATTGATAGCACATAATATCTAACGCTAAAGACGAGGTGTCGCTTAAACCGATGTCGTTATAAACGGGTTCAACTTATTTAATTTTCATTATGGACGCTTGTCTTTTGTGTAAAGAAAGTAATTTTAGCACGTTACAGGAAGCTACAATTGTACGTTTTTTACTGATGAATGTGGTTATTAAGCGTATTAATTGACATGTCTGAAGCGAAATAGATTCTCGTGGTCTAGCACGTTCATTATGCGGCTGCAAGCACTGGGATTAATTTGTGTAATGAACTGTTACCCGTGTTGAAATTAGTTGTTCAGATGGGGAGTTGTGTTACGGGTTGCAGTTTATAGGTCTGTAACTGATCGCAACTGAACGGCAGTGAAGTAACATGTTCAAACTGCTGTAACCCTGCAGCGTTGCTGTATTTGTGGGGACTCAGCGAACTGCTAATCCAACTTTTACGTAACTTACTGCTGTGTCAGTTGGGTCCATCGTATGAATGTATAAAAGGGAGGTCTACCACCCCGTGTGTGTGGGGCACGCGGTGGCGCAGTTGCTTGAGGCACTGCGCTACAAGACGGCAGGTCGCGGGTTCGATTCCCGATGGTGTCATTGGAATTTTTCATTGGCATAATCCTTTCGGTCGCACTGTGGCCCTGGGGTCGACTCAGCCTCTAACAGAAATGAGTACCAGGAATATGTCCTGGGGGGTAAAGGCCGGTGCGTAGGGCTGACAACCTTACCGCCTTGAAGTGCCGATTGTCTTGAAATCTGGGAGCCTGAACCCCCTGGAACCCTGAGGGCCTGTCCAGGCCTGTAATGGGACTGCTTTACCTTTACCTTTACCTTTACCTTTACCACCTCGTGGATAGAGTCACCTCAACAACTTAAAATGTTTTTGGTTAGTTTTGGTATTTTAAGAGCGATGGCGCAGTTGGCTAAGACACTGCGCTAATAGCTATAAGGTCGCGGGTTCGATTCCCGTTGGGGTCATTGGGATTTTCCATTGACTTAATCCTTCCGTCCGCACTATGGCCCTGGGGTCGACTCAGCCTCTAACAGAAATGAGTACCCGGGATATCTGCTGGGGTAAATGCGGCCGGTGCTTAGGCCTGACGACCTTTCCACCTTCATGTGCCGATTGTCTAGAGATCCTGGTAGCCTCAACCTCCTGGAACTCCAAGGACCTGTCCAGGCCTGTAATGGGATAGGTTTTTCCCTTGTTTGTGATTTAGGTACACAGTAAATTTTTTTAGATGTGTTGAACTGTACCGGTTTCCCTTGGCGAAGTCAAGTGCGTTGCTTGTCATGGGCTCTAAGGATTTAAAGATTTGATGTGTCAAAGAACCCGGAAGCCTAGAACTGTGAGAAAGTTTCCTAAGTGAGGAGTTTCCGCACCTGATTGCTGTCATTTCTAGTTTCAGAAACTTTGCTGAGGGCGCGTGTTTGTGCTGTTGAAGTGTACAAAGTAACTGGTCAGAATTTCTATCGCGCTACCAAATTCTGCTTGTTTTGCTTGCCAATCGATTTTAACGTCTTTAAGCGAAAGTAATAATCTCATTGAGTGCCTGTCCTTTTGATGAGATCTTCACTCTTCTGGGATGCTACCGACGTTTCGGGACAACCAATTGGTTCAATCTTCAAGGGTCAAGTAGGCCCAGAAGAATGCCAGTAAAAAGGAGGTACGCAATTATATAGGGGCTGGTGTGTGTAACGATTGGTTCTCAGAGAACGTGATGCTAGCCAATAGGGTAAGTGGATTGCGAAGGAAGGGGGAAGCAGAGGGTCAGCAGTCAGCGTGTATAAATTAAACGTAACATTGTTCTGTGCATAACCTGTCGTTTTGAATTATACAATTTTGTTATAATTGTCAACAGCCTTTCTACACCTTTCTAAATAGGCTGTCGGTAATTCCAGTAAACTCTTCGTGCTTAAAGACGAGGCGTGTCTGTTTTTTATAAGGACTCAGTGCGTACCGCGCTGTAAACACTCTCCACTTCGGTTATAAAAACCAGTCCCTTAACGTTTTATAAGGCAAAAGTTGCTGTTTGTTCTGAGATCCGTACAAAACACATAAACGCAATGTGGGCACCACGTAGAATTTTTTAATGTTAAACCTGGTGGTATGTAAAGTTACCGCTAGGCTTTAAAAGGTTAAACTGTAGTGTGCGTTATTTCCGAATGTACAACCAGCAATATAAGTGGGCCTATTTCGTTCCCAACTCAGAAATTCGCACGGCCGATATGTTATTGTCATTGAAATCTACGGAATTGAAGGTAAGAATATGCATTCACGGATAGTCGTTGAAACCCCGATATAACGCCACTGTGTGTGTACCGCAGTTTGTGACGGTACATCGAGGCTGGCGATGTAGGCCCATCGATGGCGGCGGTAATCGAAGTGCAGTATAACAGGTAACGTCTGTTCACAAGCTGTGTTGGTAGCTAAGATAGGGTGACGCTAGATCGGGATTTTACTGTACTTCTATTCGCATAGATCCTCATTTTCTTAAATATGAAGTGCATTAACAAGTGTTGATCAAGATTTTGCAGTATGGATCAACAGCGGAATGTGAGTCCTCTCCTTTTTGTACCTGTCGAGCCCTGCTGGAGGACTGCGTCTGCATATCTGAGTCCGTGTTTCTAACATAGGCTTGCGTCTTCTTTTATTACAACAGTGACTTCATTTTGTAAACGTTGAATCCATGTTCTTCATTTTAAAGGATGTAATTAGGTTACGTTATATAGAACAGAATCAAGATAAAATCTGTCTAAATTCAACTACCTTCCATTTATTGACAGAACAACATGTTTCGACCGATTTAGGCCATATTTCAGGTTCAAAATCCTTATTTTTTGAAAACATATGCGTCAATATGCTTAGAAAAATAAAATTTGAAGCTGAAGATGACCTAAATCAGTCGAAACACGTATTTCTGTAAACAACTACCTTCCATTTATTTACAGGACAACATGTTTCGACCGATTTAGGCCATATTTCAGGCTCAAAATCCTTATTTTTGAAAACATACGCGTCAATGTGCTTTGAAAAATAAGATTTGAAGCTGAAGATGAACTAAATAGGTCGAAACACCTTGTTCTGTAGATAAATGGAAGGTGGTTGTGTCTAGACGGATTTCGTCTTGATGCTGTCACGTTCTTAACGTACTTGTTTTGTTTACGACAAAATAACAGCAAAGTCATCTCATCTGTGTCCTTAACACACGTTTTCGTTTGCCTTAAAACTGTATCTGAGCTCTGATATTAATGCCTTATGTTTCTGGTAGCATTACCACAAGCAGGAATATCCATTTAATACTTCAATTTCGCACATGTGACCTTAACACCAGACCCGAAGGTTCACTGTTGGCACGCTTGTCAACTTAAAAAGTTCACGAAGGGAAGATAATGAATTATTCATAACTTTTATTACATTTCTTGTCCGGGTTTTAACTTAAGGAAAGGCGGAGATGCTAAAGTCGTTAAGAATTGTACCATCTGAGCTTGTTGAAACATTTCTTTTTAAGTTCTCTTCGTTACACCTAGAAGTAATGTTTACGAAGTGTAACGACGTATTCTCTGTGAATAAGGGAATTAGGTCTGGGTGTTTGTAAGTTCATTGTTTTCAATATAAGCTTCGAAAATTATTTTTAAGGTAACAGGTAAGATGCATGGTGTTCTGTTCTGAAGTTTAATGCTAGTTCAGTTCTACATATGTCAAATGTTGTCCGATTCGTATTCAGGCCTGTTTGTTATTTTCCAATTCGTCGATTTATCGCCTTATTATTTGCTTTATAGGACTGTACCGTATGAAATAGAATTACTTTCGTATTTGCTTAACCTTTTAAAGCCTAGCGGTAACTTTACGTACCACCAGGTTTAACATTAAAAAATTCTACGTGGTGCCCACATTGCGTTTATGTGTTTTGTACGGATCTGAGAACAAACAGCAACTTTTGCCTTATAAAACATTAAGAGACTGGTTTTTATAACAGACGGAATGTGTTTACTGCGCGGTACGTACTGAGTCCTTATATAAAGTAAGACACGTTTAGTCTTTGAAGGGTTAATAGGAATGTAGTCGTACACTGTGAAAAATATTACATTCATATTTGCTTTATGGAAATGTACTGTACGAAAAATATGACGTTCCTATTCGATGCGTAAGGCGTACAGAGCTTAAAAACTTGGGTTTTGCAAAATTAAGTGTTTTCTCTTAGATAATGAAGGCAATTTATTACGCGTTAGACGTGAATTACTGTGTGTGTCTGTGTGCGTGCGTGCGTGTGTGCGTGTGTGTGATCTTCTGAATTCGACAATGTGTGTGCCTAGCACCTTCCCGAAATGACTTTCTCCTTGCACACAGATAGATCTGGAGGTGAGCCCTGCATATTTCCACTGACCTGCTACTAAATCACTGTAGGACATGTTAACCTTTTAAAGCCTAGCGGTAACTTTACGTACCACCAGGTTTAACATTAAAAAATTCTACGTGGTGCCCACATTGCGTTTATGTGTTTTGTACGGATCTCAGAACAAACAGCAACTTTTGCCTTATAAAACATTAAGAGACTGGTTTTTATAACCGAAGTGGAGAGTGTTTACAGCGCGGTACGCACTGAGTCCTTATATAAAACAGATACGCTTTGTCTTTAACCTTTTAAAGCCTAGCGGTAACTTTACGTACCACCAGGTTTAACATTAAAAAATTCTACGTGGTGCCCACATTGTGTTTATGTGTTTTGTACGGATCTCAGAACAAACAGCAACTTTTGCCTTATAAAACATTAAGAGACTGGTTTTTATAACCGAAGTGGAGAGTGTTTACAGCGCGGTACGCAGTGAGTCCTTATATAAAACAGATACGCTTCGTCTTTAAAGGGTTAATGTGCGGACTGTACCTGTTTAGCTTACTGCCAATCGAGAAATTCTGATAGAATCGTGTGCTTAACCTCGCTGTCTCTCCAGGTTTCTCGTAGTTACTGAACAGCTCAAATGACTGCCTTCCGCACGTGTCGTTTGTAAGACCCTCCGATATTTCGTCGCGTCTCCAAACGTTGTTTTGACCAAGTACGTCATGCCAGGCCGTGCCATGGCTCAGGCGGTTAGCCGCCGGCCTCCCACCACGGAGACCAGGGTTCGTTCCGGGGGTCAGTCCATGTGGGATTTATGGTGGACAAAGTGGCACTGGGACAGTTTTTTCCCCGAGTACTTCGGTTTTCCCCTGTTAGTTTCATTACACCGGTGCTCCATTACTAGGAAAAGGACAAAAAATAATAATAATAATCATCGTCATCTTCATCACAGAGTTGCACAAGAAGCCTCAAGGCTGTGGTGCGTCCGTAGCGTCTGCTGCGGGGCCGTTCACCAATTAAAATTAAAGTACGTCACGTCACCTCCAAATAATGAAACAGACTCTCTTGTTTTTTTACCGTTAATATTTTTACTTTTGTATAAACCTTTTAGTGTTCGAAGATTGAATTCTTTATCGGCCATAGGCTACTGTGTACAGGAGAACGCGTTCTGGTGTACACTTTGTGCTGCCTAGGTGGTCTTTCTTGCATTGTAGCAGGTCGATATATTCCTTGCTGTTTTGGAACAAGAAGGTTCAATACTTTCATTACGCAAGTCTTCACTGGACATTATTCTGAGCCAGTCCAATCTGTTCTCACATTCAGAACCCATTTCTGGCCCTTTCGGACCTAATTTAACCTTTTAAAGTCTAGCGGTAACTTTACATACCACCAGGTTTAACATTAAAAAATTCTACGTGGTGCCCACATTGAGTTTATGTGTTTTGTACGGATCTCAGAACAAACAGCAACTTTTGCCTTATAAAACATTAAGAGAGTGGTTTTCATAACCGAAGTGGAGAGTGTTTACAGCGCGGTACGCACTGAGTCCTTATATAAAACAGACACGCTTCGTCTTTAACCTTTTAAAGCCTAGCGGTAACTTTACGTACCACCAGGTTTAACATTAAAAAATTCTACGTGGTGCCCACATTGCGTTTATGTGTTTTGTACGGATCTCAGAACAAACAGCAACTTTTGCCTTATAAAACATTAAGAGACTGGTTTTTATAACCGAAGTGGAGAGTGTTTACAGCGCGGTACGCACTGAGTCCTTATATAAAACAGATACGCTTCGTCTTTAAAGGTTTAACAACATCTTTGTGAGTTTATTCGGTCCTGTTGTGGTATTAGTAACCCTGTTACGAGCTTATTCAGTCCCTTTAGCACTTTCACAGTCTATTTCTATGCCTGTTCAGTCCTGTTTGCAGAGTCACAACATAGGGTCGAACTCGTTTATATCGTCATGAAAGGGACTGAATATTTAGTGTCGGTATAAACGAGTGTTGTTCTAAGCGAGGAGTGTAGTGTTGTGGTTAACAGTCAGGAATTAATTGGTACCACGGCATACCTGACGTTATGTAAGAGTTGTCGCCTAAATCGATGTCGTTATAGCCGGATTCGTCTGTTGGCCAACTTATGAGCCTGTCCGGTCCCGTTACATCCCCGACGTATTTTTGAGCTTTTTCACTCCCGTTACGACACTTGCGCCCTATTTGTGAGATCACTCAGTTTCTTATCTAGTTTAAACCCCATTTTTGAACTTGTTTTGTTTTTTTTAACAAGTTCTCAGCTTATTTCTGAGTCATTTCGCGCTGTCCTAACGTATTTCTGAACGATCCATTCTTCGCCCCGTTCTTTCTTCTTTGCATATACAGACCATTACAGCGGACATGCTACACCGAGTCTGGGATGAATTTGATTACCGTGTGGATGTGTGTCGTGTGACCCAGGGTGCACACATTGAAGGATTGTGATTAACGCATGAGAAACTTGGACAATTGCCGCTGCTGACGGTGTACGTTGTGCCCGTGTAAGGTGAGAAATAAATTTGCTGTTAACTTTTGAAACCGCACCCTTTTTTGTGTATACCTTGTATATCCAAAGTAGATTTTGTTACGGGCCTGACATCCAAAATGCTGTGGCAAAGGTGTTTCATGTGAGATGCATGTTCTGTTTCACTACCCTTATTGTAATGAGTCAAATTTTGGTACGCGAATGAAGATTTAGTGTTAGATGGCCTAAGGGCATGGATATGTCGTGCTCTCTAATTCTGTGTTCCCGTATATTGTCATATTTTGTTTTCAAACCCTCTGAAGTTCTTTTTTTTTGTCCTTCCGTCCGTGTGTCTAATTTTTGCGTCCTGAAGGCGTGGAGGCGTAGTATTCTTACTGTCGTCGTTTAGATGGAGCTGAGCTGTTAGCTTCACGTTTCGGCCGTTTTTTACTCGGAGGAATGTGCATTCGCGGCCTGTCAGTGTGGACACTGGTGTGCACCAGGGGCAGTTTGAAGATGGTGTCGGAATGGAAGTGTCGGTATTGCGTCGGGGTATTGAACCACCATCGTCCGTCACCATGCTGACGTCTTTCCCGGCTTTCTTCCAGGACACTAGGGGAAGCAGCATATTAACCCTTTAAAGACGAAGCGTATCTGTTTTATATAAGGACTCAGTGCGTACCGCGCTGTAAACACTCTCCACTTCGGTTATAAAAACCAGTCTCTTAATGTTTTATAAGGCAAAAGTTGCTGTTTGTTCTGAGATCCGTACAAAACGCATAAACGCAATGTGGGCACCACGTAGAATTTTTTAACCCTTTAAGGACGAGGCGTATCTGTTTTATATAAGGATTCAGTGCCTACCGCGCTGTAAACACTCTCCACTTTGGTTATAAAAACCAGTCTCTTAATGTTTTATAAGGCAAAAGTTGGTGTTTGTTCTGAGATCCGTACAAAACACATAAACACAATGTGGGCACCACGTAGAATTTTTTAATGTTAAACCTGGTCGTATGTAAAGTTACCGCTAGGCTTTAAAAGGTTAAAGTGTAAAGCTTCCATATATCAGTGTGGTACGGGAGGTCTATGATATCTGTGGCCGGTTGGTACGTGCAGAACGCTACGTACAGCGAATGTACTTGAAGCGAGGAATTTCTGCCCATAAGAAATAATGTAAATATGACATAATGGTAATCATATTGGTGTGTGCGGTACTTTAGACAAATATGGATTGGATTTGGGCATTTATAAGGATATTTTTGTAACATATGCGGTATAACGGATTGAAACTGCTTTCTGTTGGAAAATTCGTGGCCCACGGATGTGATCCCGGGAGGTGGGCGGAGGGCAGTTGCGTGTAAGTTCCTCTAAAATGTGGGCAAGTGTGTGTGGGGAAACGGATATCGGTGGCTGGATTGACGGTCATTCCTTGATATTGAGACGCAAATGGTGTGTTGGATTTGTCACTTTGTTTGCATTGTGTTCAAATTGTACTCTGCTTACAGCCCAACCGATTTCGACCCTGTTTAGGAACTGTAATTGTCTTGAAATGCGCTCTGGGTGTAAACTGCTCTGTTATACCGTATTTATTTGCGTGTATCTTTGTGTAACATAAAGATTGAGTATGTCTTCCACGTTTTTTTCATTTTTCAAGGTAAATTTATTTCTATATACGCCATCAGACGCATGGGGAACGGAAATGTAGCTCCACGCATTCTTAACCTTGGCATTAGATCCTAGTGAGTTGTCAGCTGCATACCTCAAATGCCTTTTCTTCGCGATTATTTAAATAAAATCCTGTAAGCGAAATATATTTATTTTCGTAAGCTGCAACACCCAAAACTGTTTGTGTAATATGATAATGCGCATGCCCTCGTCTATGTAACTGCTCATAAGGAAACAAGACTATGCTACACTATTGTACCAAGCTGCGGCACTCAGGTTGATGTAGTAGACTCATATTTGCTGTAGTATATCAAGCTGAGTGCTATAGATTTGTGACTAGACCCGATACTGCTCCAGTACCCCAAGCTGAGTGCCGCAGTTTGGTGTACTAGACCCTATACTGCTCCAGTACCCCAAGCTGATTGCCGCAGTTTGGTGTACTAGACCCTATACTGCTCCAGTACGCAGAGTGCCGCAGTTTGGTGTACTAGACCCTATACTGCTCCAGTACCCCAAGCAGTGTGCCGCAGTTTGGTGTACTAGACCCTGTACTGCGCTAGTGCCTTAAGCTCAGTGCCGCAGCTTTGTGGCTTCGCTCTGTGTTGACTGTGTAGCTGATCAAATCTGAAGGCCTGCGGGCCTGTTGAAATGGAATTTCCCTTCCTCAAGTAGCTGCCAATGCGAATGCAGGAAGGAACCGTAGAGAGTTATCAAATGTTTGTGCAGCGGCCCACCGTCACGGAGCGGTGGTCTCCTTCTGAAATCAATATAGACTTGCCTGCGATCTGTATGTGGATGGCCAAGCAGGGAACCCTTGCCGACGTGTGAATGCCTCTTCCGAGTTTTTTATGGACTGTCCGCGATATGCCGCGTCATTGATACATAGTGTTTGCTGTGCTACCGTAAGTGCAGTTTAAATGTTTCCTCATGGTGTGTGTAGCACTAGCTAGCTGCACAGTAGCTTAGTATGTTCTTGCAGTTACTGGAGCTCAGCTCGTGTCTTCGTGCCACTTCGTCAGCTGCAGTTGAAATGTTCTTTGCCTCAGGTTCCCATAGTCCTTTCGTTTTAATCTGTAAAATAACGTTAAGAGACATGTCTTTACTCTCTAAATATCAGTGTCAATTGTTTACCTCTACAGGGTTGATATATATATATATATATATATATATATATAAGCTCCGTATTTTGCGCGCTGTTTTATTTATGGGCTTCGTTTGATTCTAAAGAAGGAGGACGGTGATTTCCCTCACCAGTGTAAATCCAGTCTTTGTCATGACCACGAAGTATGTTCACACCATTCATTCATTCATTCATTCATTCGTATATACGTACATGCATACAGTCGAACCCGGTTATAACGACATCAATTTGTATGTCACCTCGCCTATAGCGTCAGATATTCTGTGGTGCCAATTAATTCGTCACTGTTAACCGTAACATTACACTCCTCGATTATGACAACACTCGTTTAAAACGACACAAACTATTCAGTCCCTTTCATGACGTTATAACCAAGTTCGACTGTATTTCGGCGTGTCTTATAAATTTACGCAACTGTGTATCGACTCGCTACGGGCTGGACGGTCCAGGGATCGAATCCTGGTGGGTGCGAGATTTTGCGTACCCGTCCAGACCGGCGCCAAGTCCGACCCAGCCTGCTATACAATAGCACCATGGCGTACCCTTGACCACCCACCAACCATCAAGCGCCAAGGTTAAAGAAAGAGTGGGGCTATACCTCTACTCCCCCTCTGTGCCTTCATGGCCTGTTACAGGATGTACTTTACCTTTGCTTGTGTGTACGCATGTGTATGTCTTTTATGTTTCGATACAGATGTTTTGTTTGAACGGCAGGTGCTCCCTGTGTTCACTACGAACTCCTAAATATATTAATTCACGTTTTAGAGCCTAGCGGTAACTTTACATACCACCAGGTTTAACATTAAAAAATTCTACGTGGTGCCCACATTGCGTTTATGTGTTTTGTACGGATCTCAGAACAAATAGCAACTTTTGCCTTATAAAACATTAAGAGACTGGTTTTTATAACTGAAGTGGAGGGTGTTTACAGCGCGATACGCACTGAGTCCTTATATAAAACAGATACGCTTCGTCTTTAAAGGGTTAATACATTTGTTGTATATATAGCTAACGATCGCTTGAAAGGAATGAACATTAATCAGCCCTTTTACACGTGCTATAGCTATGCGTTGTTTCCCACAGGTAAAGGCACTGTGATAATATTTACATAATGTGTAGCTGGATAAATGTTAACAGTGGAAACGGATAGATACTATGGTAATTATCGTATGCCGCTTGTTTGTGGTGTGTTACTCTGCTGTGCCTGCAATATTTGTAACTACATAATTTAAAATATTCGAATGAGTTGTGGAATGTATGAATTTTATGTTTGGGGGGGGGGGACACGGTAATGCATGTGGGAAATTTGTCTATACTTTTGTGTCTGTTAAATGCATAGCGTGTTCTTATTTTGTAACAAAACGGCTGTAAATGTAATGAGCCTCTTAATGAATGGTGGTTGCAAAATATTCTGTTACATCTGTCGTTTGCCAGTTACACGTATCTGCGGCATTAGGGCCTGTTACAGGCGTGGCCAGGTAGACAAAATTCTGTAGCCGCACTTTAAAGGGGCAGCTTAGGCAAGAGCCGTGTATTAATGCAATAAAATGTATTTTGTCCTTATTTTATGGCTTCCTATTTCTGTCCATCAAGCCACAATAGGTTAGTTGCTGTTAATTAATAGTCTCCTTTCCTCAGAAAATTCGCTTTGCTGTGTGTAAGGTAATGAATACTGCCACAGCGTGAAGCTAACTGCTCGTCTTTGTCTAGTGATTAAGGAACCCACACGGCGTTGTATTAAACGAAGGGTCACTGACATTCCCCTACCATGAATATTACTGTCTTCTGGGATATGACGACGTGTATTCTGGTAGGTACGTGCGGACGTCTCAGAGGTTATGACAGGGCACATATATAGAAGGCTACACAGTTGCATATCCCAGACAAGTCATGCTCATAGCGAACTTCCCTCACCATATTCTGTTACAAGCACCTCACGGGGGGGGGCCCCCGCCTTTTTTTCGGGAAACCGTCCAATAAACATAGGATTCAATGTACGTATAACGTAACATTGAGGCGCGTTCGCGTGACCATAGTTGCCGTGGAAGAGCAATAAATTTTACATATTCCCAGTATGTGTCTGTATTCTTGCCTTAGTCAACTAGCATGCAGGGCGTATATTGTCATCCATGGCCTGTCCGGCATATCTTTTCATATTCGTTTTAGGAATTTTTATCTCTTGTTTTTAAATATTGCAACAATTAGTTTTTTTTTTAGTGGTGAAGGGTCCCCCAGCAGACGCTACGGACGCAGTGCCATGAGGCTTATTGTGCAACCCTGTGATGAAGATGACGATGATGATTATTTTTTGTAATTTTCCTAGTAATGGAGCACCGGTGGAATGAAATTGACAGGGGAAAACCGAAGTACTCGGAGAAAAACCTGTCCCAGTGCCACTTTGTCCACCACAAATCCCACGTGGACTGACCCGGGATCGAACCCGGGCCTCCGCTGTGGGAGGCCGGCGGCTAACCGCCTGAGCCATGGCACGGCCTTGCAGCAATTAACTTTGTGAATTCACAATACGCCATTATAATGTTTGGACTTGAGTGCTGACATGAAATATTTTGCGGACGCCGTGTTTAGTTTGTTCGTATGCTCACTATCATCTCCACATGCTGTCATTATTCGTGATTTCTGTCACTGAGGTGACATTCGGCGTTTATGCGCTTTGTGGTGTTAATGCGGCTATGAATATTGACGTGGAGACCGCGTAACAAGTTGCCTGTTGTTATCTAGTTGTGAGCGATTGACATACAGTGAGAAATGCTGTTGGATGTGATCTCTGCGTTGGCGGTAATCAACCGCTATTGTTTGTAGACTGTGGCGCTGTCTAACGGACTGTTGTGGCTATGCCTTCAGCTGTGTATGATTGTCTCTTCAATATGATTACTTGGTTTTGCTAACTAAAATGTCTGCACGGGCCGTGCTGTGTCTCAGGCGGTCAGTCGCCGGCCAGTCACCGCGGAGGTACGGGTTCGATCCAGGCTCGGTTCATGTGGGTTTGTGGTAGGCAAAGTGGTATTGGGACAGGTTTTCCTCCGAGGATTTCGGTTTTCGCCTGTCAGTTTCATTCCACCGGTGCTCCATTAACCTTTTAAAGCCTAGCGGTAACTTTACGTACCACCAGGTTTAACATTAAAAAATTCTACGTGGTGCCCACATTGCGTTTATGTGTTTTGTACGGATCTCAGAACAAACAGCAACTTTTGCCTTATAAAACATTAAGAGACTGGTTTTTATAACCGAAGTGGAGAGTGTTTACTGCGCGGTACGCACTGAATCCCTATATAAAACAGATACGCTTCGTCTTTAACCTTTTAAAGCCTAGCGGTAACTTTACGTACCACCAGGTTTAACATCAAAAATTCTACGTGGTGCCCACATTGCGTTTATGTGTTTTCTACGGATCTCAGAACAAACAGCAACTTTTGCGTTATAAAACATTAAGAGATTGGTTTTTATAACCGAAGTGGAGAGTGTTTACTGCGCGGTACGCAATGAATCCTTATATAAAACAGATACGCTTCGTCTTTAAAGGGTTAAATGGAAAAACAGGGGAAGCCTGATCATATTGCTTGTAGGATTACGCAATAAGCAGTCAGGTTGCAGTGCGTCCGTAGCGTCTGATGAGTGACCAGGCAATAAAAAATAACCTCTGCGTATTTTTTCTTCTTCTTCTTCTTCTTTAGTGCCCGTCAGCAGATACCCCGGCTGCACCTCAGCCTTAGGCTTATTGTGCAGCCCTAAATACGCCATTCAGCACCGGTTCAGTAACCCTGTGCCCCTTATAAAGACGCTAAGGTCCCTTACTGAAGCTGTGCTTGTATCTTCTGGTTCAGCAGACAGCTTCCCGAAGACATTATAGCGCTGACGATCCAACGCCTCGCAGCAGCAAGTAATATGCTGCAGTGTTGCAGTCTTCATCCTGCAGAATCTGCAGGTTGGATCCCCATCAAACAGGCGCGTAATATACAGGTGTGTTCTCACAGCAGCATGTCCCGTGAGGACCGCAACTGCCATTTTTAGTTGATGCGTACTTAATTTAAGCAGGTCTTCAGCTCTTCTCTTGCATGGTCTACCGATAAAAGTTTGTCATGTCTGTGACCTGGTAAATCTTTCCAGGCACTGTAATGTTGGTACTCAGTCCAGTTCTTAACTGCTTCTCTTCTCTGCGTATTTAGAAGTAATGCTACCTTTCACGGTGATCTTCGTTTTGTTTACTGCAAGTGGCTGCTCAAAATCAGTGTGTTTTTTCTTTCCTTTAATCCGATATTACCGAGGAGCTGGGAAATGAACAACGTGTGAAGAAATTTGCGGATTTTCAATTCGCTCCTTCTTCACGGATTATTTGTTTTCTGCGAACTGTAGTCTAACTTACAGTAGTGGAGTGCAGGGTGGCCTAAAATAAAGGTAAGTGCAGTGCGCAGTGGTGCGTCGGAGTGGAGATGCGGTATAAGTTGTTGTTTCAAGCAGGGCTGTGGAATCCGTACACAAAAGCTCCGACTCCGACTTCGACTCCTCGATTTTTAAAACTTCCGACTCCGACTCCTCGATTTTTAAAACTTCCGACTCCGACTCCTCGATTTTTAAAACTTCCGACTCCGACTCCACGATTTTTAAAACTTCCGACTCCGACTCCTCGATTTTTGAAACTTCCGACTCCGACTCCACGATTTTTAAAACTTCCGACTCCGACTCCTCGATTTTTGAAACTTTCGACTCCTACTCCTCGATTTTTGAAACTTTCGACTCCTACTCCTCAATTTTTAAAACTTCCGACTCCGACTCCTTCATAAAAGCTCAATATGTGTTAATAACGGTAAACCTGTAAGACGTTTCATCGCCACCACGTGAATCATCAGGCTACTGTTTAGACTTATAACCTGTATTTAAGCATAAGTCTAATGGTTACTGTAGCTATCAGGACTCTGGAGTTGGAGTATCTAGTTAAGGTTTTAGATTCAGTTCGGAGTCGGAGTCGGTACATTTTTACCGACTCCGACTCCACCTAAAAATTCCTTCCGACTCCGACTCCACAGCCCTGGTTTCAAGATGGACTCTTCTCCGCGGAATTAGACTACATGGAATATAGTCTTTGAGAAGCCAACCGCCACTCGGGCTGACTTGAAATTTCCCGTTCGTCCTTTGTGACTCCAGTGTATATAACCTTGTTCACAAAGCACCACTCATCCTTACCCTGAGCCAGATAGATCTAATTCAGACATTGTTATCCTATGTGTCTGAAAGTGCATTTCACCCTATAACCTACCATGAAAGCCCAGACGGGGATTACAGGTATAGCTCTACTCTTTCTTTAACCTTTTAAAGCCTAGCGGTAACTTTACGAACCGCCAGGTTTAACATTAAAAAATTCCACGCGGTGCCCACATTGCGTTTATGTGTTTTGTACGGATCTCAGAACAAACAGCAACTTTTGCCTTATAAAACGTTAAGAGATTGGTTTTTATAACCGAAGTGGAGAGTGTTTACAGCGCGGTACGCACTGAGTCCTTATATAAAACAGATACGCTTCGTCTTTAAAGGGTTAATCTCGGACCTAAATATGGGTGGGTGTTTAACATCACGCACCAGTCGCTTTACCGGGGGGGAATAGCCCAAGTTCCCATCGCAGAAAAGTCTGGGTGGGTCCCGGGGCCGGTCTGGACGAGTGCGGAAAACCTCGCCCCCACCGGGGTTCGATCCTCGCATCTTCCAGCCCGTGACGAGTAGCTATACTGACTACGCTATGCGCACCAACATGTATCTGAAATCCATTATAATATTTCCGTCGCATCTGCCCCTCGTGTTTCCAAGGTACTTCGTACTAGTGTATTTTATGATAAAACAGTGTGGCGGGCTCGTGTGAATGCGGTAATGACCTTCCGGGTTCCATAAAATGTGGGGAATTTCCTGACTAGCTGAGAAACTGTTAGCTTCTCAAGAAGGCCTCTGCTTCATGGTGTTAGTTAGTTAGTTAGTTAGTTAGTTAGTTAGTTAGTTAGTTAGTTAGTTAGTTAGTTAGTCATAGATTATGTCACATGTTATTTAAATTTGTAGCCGACAAGCTGACTTCTAGAGCTTCATGCAATGACACACAACGTCTTCTAGACTGTGGTGTCTAGACATTGCAGTGAACTTTTCCGTATGGGGCAGGCAAACTTCACGGCAAGAGCGCCCAAATCCTCCCGCCCTCCTGTGGGCCTGTACGTTATGCAGAACCGGAATGTAGCTGTCGTGTTCTTATAAACTTTTCCGAACATCCATCAGATGTCTGGACGTGCGTCGACAGTATGCATGAAAAAGAAGAACTTGTTCTTGGGGAACACGAGAGTGCCTTTTGTGTTATAAAGTTAAACTCTTTGTTTTGAAGAGCCACTGGAGTTTGGTTATGGTATCTTTTGTGTGTTGTTTCGGACACCTTTTTATATTCGTGATTCCTGTGACAGTTGTGTGCTCTGCTTGATCTATTTGAAGTTTTTTTGATAATTACACAAAATTTTATTTGTGAAATACGATTTGTTTTCAAATCACCATAGTATAATGAAACGTTGATACATAATTGTGAAGTACGAAGTACTAGAATATTAGAAATGGAATTTCCTCATATAGAAAACGTAAATCAGAACTTGTGCCTTTATTCCCTTGGCTGTTTGAATAATTTTATTTAGAATTACAAATTCAACTGTGTCTTTGATTGGCTGATAGTTTTATCGTTGTCTAGATAGGCCTGTACATTCAGCTTCCACTTGAACGTCACTGTTCTCGGTAAAAGCAGGCCTACCCTCTGGCAGTGAGCTTTAAGTATTATAGCAATGGAATGTGGACTGATACACGAACTGTTCTGTAAAACGAGCTGCATGATTCGTATTTCATGTTAAAATCGTTGCTGCTTAACATCGGGTTTCAGAAAGCAATGACATATCAAATATTTGTAATTGAGCATGCTGTTTTAGCACTGCTCTGCAGGTGTATCGCCAAGCAGGAATGGGCAACAGTGTATACAGATACGGGTACGTGTAGGCTACTTTGCTACAGGACAGCTGATAAAACGGAACTGAATCCTTGCGTGAATGGTGAGTTTTTAAAGTAATGGTGAAGGCTTTTGTTCTGTGCTCAGTTGGTACTAAACCTCACTTGTAAAACGATAACTTCAAGTACTGTGATATAGATAGAAATGCAGGTGGTTTGCTGCAAACAATAACGAGTTTGTTTGATAGCTAGTTATAGCAGGGTTATATCTAGAAGGTCCCCATCATTTTGCTTGATAACCTTCAGCGCGAGTCTCACAAACTGTACGGCCCTCCTACCTCAGTCACGTGATTGCAGCTGCTACGTACGCAGACCAATACTGGTACTCCACCGCTCTGACTGCAGAAACACACTGATCAACGCGCACACGAGTTCGCGCGAATTGTATCTACAGCCTAGGCTTGCTAACATTACATGCGCCAGAATCTTGATAATTTGTGGAATTAATCATGCTACACCCAAAATAGGAAATAGCCACAAAATGAACAACTCGAAAATTTGAAGATGTACTGATGCATTGATATGTGTGCAGACGTGCTAACTCTGAACCAGAAAAATAACAGCGTAATAATTTTTATAAAAATAACTTATTATTATTACTGTATAGTGATGATTCTATAATAATTACAAGTATTGTCATTTTATGGTATTTGGTGCGTGTTGTGCTTGCCAGTCAAAACACTTTAAATACAACACGTATTATAATGATAATGACAGTGATGACGGCGATGATAATATGGTAATAATAACAGTATGATCGGGCTAGCACACAACTACATTTCATTGTCTGGAAACAAGTAGGAGTGAAATCGGAAACAAAGGGTAGTAAGAACGTGTAAAACTGAACCAAAACAGTGCAGAACAAGAGAAGCCATGTACGTGTAAGTTAGAATTGTGGCGCGTTCGCCTAATGTTTATACCTCCTCGGCTATCTTAATCGCTGATGTCATCTCACTCTAAAAGAGCGCTTTGTGGCCATTTAGTATCGCCAGCAACAATAAAACATACTTAGGTCTTCATGTAAGGTGACATTTTTGACGGATTTTAACCAAATTTGAATGTTGTCGACAGAATTTTATGAACGTCGCCAGTATTAAATTACGTGGGAATTTCGTCCAGTGGCAGTAGCGCTGATACGTGCGGACAGACGGACAGGCAGGTGGGCATGACGAAACTAATAGTCACTTTATTATTATTATTATTATTATTATTATTATTTCTTACTGCAATTGTGTTTTCACCCGGTGGCAGCGGCCTTACACCAGTACAGACACCACAATACAATAACACATACATAAACGGAACAGCACAAATTACAGTACACGTATTGGCAGTTCACCCACACAATACAGTGTGCCTGCAGTAATAAAATATACCCACACAAACACCGTATACTTTTCGCGAATATGAAAACGTGAGTAAAAATTAGTCAGTATAGGCTCTACTGTTGAATGAAAGATTATGGCAGAATGGTACGATGCACCAAACCTGACATAGTTTGTTACAGGGAATGACTTTCTTATACTTGAGTTGCCAGCACGAAAATAGTCCTGTCAAGGTCAAAGCGGCTGGCTCACACCTGCGCTCCCCTTGCCCTGCTTTGTTGCTAGTTCTTCCCCCGAGTCGCAGCTCCCCGTTTAGTTAGCTCGAAAGACTACGTTGTTCTTAGGCAGTGACCTTGATGAGACCATTTTCGTGCCGACCCTTCTAGCTGATATAAGTATACTGAAGAAAGAAGTGGAGACTGTAATTAAATTCTACGTTCGGCTAACTGAAGTTCGACACATGCGCAGTGCGGCGGTGAAGTGCGACTGGAAGCCGTTCGAAATCATTATAGACGTATTTGGAAATCGTTGCTAGTAATCACTGCTTCGCGCAACTGCGGAACATTGAGTTCGCGTTAAGCGGTCCACCTGGGCCGGGGTTACTCATTCAGTACTGTCATTAGGCTACAAACAGGACGACCGGTCTTTGATTCGCCTTGAGTATAAAATTTTCTCTTCGTTGTCTTGTCTGCACTGTTCTAGGTTGCACCCATGTCTAAGGGTCACCCGTGACTCTTTCACGGGGGTTAAAGCTCTGCGTGTATCTAAAAATACATATAAAATGTACGCTGGTATAACCTGTCACTGTTCTGTAGCCGATAACATTTGGTGGCTTACTGCGCATGCGCGCGGTACATCTGCGGTTCTTCTCCTGTAGGCGATAACATTTGGTGGCTTACTGCTCATGCGCGCGGTGCATCTGCGGTTCTTCTCCTGTAGCCGATAACATTTGGTGGCTTACTGCGCATGCGCGCGGTACATCTGCGGTTCTTCTCCTGTAGGAGATAACATTTGATGGCTTACTGCGCATGCGCGCGGTACATCTGCGGTTCTTCTCCTGTAGCCGATAACATTTGGTGGCTTACTGCGCATGCGCGCTGTACATTTCCGGCGTTTGTCAGGTAGCTGATAACATTTGGTGGCTTATTTCGCATGCGCGCTGCACGTCTCAGGTCTCCTCTACCCATGATTACTGTGACCGCCTCGATTACTATAGAGCATGGGAATCCAACTTCTTTATGGCAAAGGGCCGCTCCCGTTATTGCGGGCTGGTTCGCGGGCCGCACGTGGAAATATAACGATAAGTGATATACCTAACCTTAATTATTATGTAATTTTTATAGTGTATATACAATTTACAAATGTGTCCGCGGGTCGCATAATACAACCTGGTGGACCGCGGGTTGGGGACTCATGCTATAGACTATACTGCGGTGGGCTGGCTTGGTTTACTGCCCACTCTGTAAATAAGTAATAAATATTGGGTGATCAGAACAAGGAACAGCGTTAAATATTTCAGTGAATATGTCACACTCGCACGAATTTAATTCAGAATGAAAATATGTGTAACATGATTTGGAACAGAATCGTCTGTTAAACCCCAATTAGTTACGTTACAATGGACAAGTTTATATATGCCTTGTTTACTTTTCTGTTAGTTGAACAGTTCAAATGGAGACGTGCATTATTTAACCTTTTAAAGCCTAGCGGTAACTTTACGTACCACCAGGTTTAACATTAAAAAATTCTACGTGGTGTCCACATTGCGTTTATGTGTTTTGTACGGATCTCAGAACAAACAGCAACTTTTGCCTTATAAAACATTAAGAGATTGGTTTTTATAACCGAAGTGGAGAGTGTTTACAGCGCGGTACGCACTGAGTCCTTATATAAAACAGATACGCTTCGTCTTTAAAGGGTTAATGTGTGTACTATATATGGCCCTGTACACGACAATAATTATTTGTTTATTCGTGTACTCATTCATTTACTGCAGATTACCTGTCCGTTAGGGTTGTGTTTGAAATTTGGTCTGTTTTCGTGAGGCAAGGACAAATGTGGTATTTGAGATAAGAATGCCGACGACAGTATTTCATCATAAAATATGCTACGTTAAAAGATATTGGAGAAGTTTTTTTTTAAGACGCACTGAAAGTCTCTTGGGCTCGGTAACTTTATCCCATGCAAAGTGTTCACCCGCCAGGACTCGTCATGACAGCTGCCCTACTCAGGGACACGATAAAGCAGACACCTTGTATACGAAGCTATTTTGCTAGTAAATTGTGCTTGTAATGTAGTGCAGCCATTTGATTCAGCATCTTCTCAACGGTACATGTTTCGGCGTTCTCCGAAAGCACTTCATCGCCCGCCTTCGGTACCACGGTCAATATGTTTTGAGAAGGTTTTCTAATCAAAAGAAGTGAGTAAACGCATCCCGATTGTTATATGCATAGGTTTTCTGACTTATTTGCTTTGTGCTTTTGTTTTCGTCGATTCGCTGTTTTCTTCGGTCGCCTGTTACTGTAGAACAAAGACGTTGCATTAACAGCTTTCTCTTTGCGTTGTCGAAGCTTTTTTTCCCGGATTATTCAAATCACTTCTTACAGGAACAGTCGCATTCAATATGTTTTCTGACGGACGGGTTTCTTCAAGACAGGTTCTGATTAACCCTTTGAAGACTGTATTTAACCTGACTTATATTTAAAGATTCAGTCCGTACCGCGCAGTAAACATACTCCCGTCTCGGTTATAAAAACCAATCAGTTAATGTTGTATAGGGAAATAATCGCTGTTTGTTCTGAGATCCACACAAAACACATAAATACACTGTGTGGGCAGAACGTAGGATTGTTGAAGGTTAAACCTGATGGTGCATATAGTAAATATTCAGTCCGTACCGCGCAGTAAACACACTCCGTCTCGGTTATAAAAACCAGTCAGTTAATGCTGTATAGGGAAATAATCGCTGTTTGTTCTGAGATCCTTACATTCCGTAGCGCGCAGTAAACACACTCCATCTCGGTTATAAAAACCAGTCAGTTAATGCTGTATAGGGAAATAATGCTGTTTGTTCTGAGATCCATACATTCCGTACCGCGCAGTAAACACACTCCGTCTCAGTTATAAAAACCAGCCAGTTAATGCTGTATAGGGAAATAATCGCTGTTTGTTCGGAGAACCTTACATTCCGTACCGCGCAGTAAACACACTCCATCTCGGTTATAAAAACCAGCCAGTTAATGCTGTATAGGGAAATAATCGCTGTTTGTTCTGAGATCCATACATTCCGTACCGCGCAGTAAACACACTCCGTCTCGGTTATAAAAACCAGCCAGTTAATGCTGTATAGGGAAATAATCGCTGTTTGTTCTGAGATCCACACAAAACACATAAATACACGGCGTGGGCAGAACGTAGAATTGTTGATTGTTAAACCTGGCGGTACATAGATAATTATTCAGTCCATACCGCGCAGTAAACACACTCCGTCTCAGTTATAAAAACCAGTCAGTTAATGTTGTATAGGGAAATAATCGCTGTTTGTTCTGAGATCCACACAAAACACATAAATACACTGTGTGGGCAGAATGTAGAATTGCTGATTGTTAAACCTGGCGGTACATAGATAAATATTCAGTCCATACCGCGCAGTAAACACACTCCGTCTCAGTTATAAAAACCAGTCAGTTAATGCTGTATAGGGAAATAATCGCTGTTTGTTCTGAGATCCACACAAAACACATAAATACACGGTGTGGGCAGAACGTAGAATTGTTGATTGTTAAACCTGGCGGTACATAGATAAATATTCAGTCCATACCGCGCAGTAAACACACTCCTTCTCAGTTATAAAAACCAGTCAGTTAATGTTGTATAGGGAAATAATCGCTGTTTGTTCTGAGATTCACACAAAACACATAAACACACTGTGTGGGCAGAACGTAGAATTTGTGAATGTTAAACCTGGCGGTACATAAGGCAACCACTGCGTTGTCTTGACTGATAGAGGCAAGACTGTTTGTTTCTGGTTTCTTCCAAGACGCTTTGCCACCTGCTTATTGTAGTGTGAAGTGGCGAGCCAATTACGTGTGATGTATCAAGATATTGTGAAAGAGGTCTTCGCTTTTTGGGGTGTTACGCAGCATGTGTATGTATCTTCAAGCCTAAGGTGGGACTGATAGGCTGTCCCGAAACGTCGCAAAAGTGGTACCAACATTCCAGAAGGCCGGACGCCAAGACTACTACGTATAGCGTGGGGTAGCCGACTTGGTCAAAGTTTGCCCCACACCTTTCAAACTGAGGGAGGAGCAAAGACTGAGGGTGTTCGAGAATAGGGTGCTGGGGAGGATATTTGGGCCTAAGAGGGACGAGGTGACAAGGGAGTGGAGAAGACTACATGACGGGGAACTTAATGACCTGTACTCATCACCAAATATTATTCAGGTAATCCAATTGAGAAGAATAAGATGGGCGGGGCATGTAGCATGTATGGGGAATCTTCAAGACGTGGGATGGGAGCATGGACTGGATTGAGCTGGCTCAGGATACGGACAGGTGGCGGGCTCTTGTGAATGCGGTAATGAACTTCCGGGTTCCATAAAATGCGGGTAATTTCTTGACTAGCTGAGAAACTGTTAGCTTCTCAAGAAGGCCTCTGCTCCATGGAGTTAGTTAGTTAGTTATTTAGTTAGTTGCCCCATACCCTTAAGCAAGGACATCGACCAGGATGAGACGAATAATCCGAATAATTGTGAGTGATGATGCTTTAGTGGGCTGGGGAAAACATATCACGGATTCCATAACTTATACTGTTCGTTATATCAACTCACAACACTCAGTCCCACAAAATTCACTATATTGTTCCCAGATATTTTATATTACAGTATCACGTTGAACACCGCTACATGTTTCGACTTCTTATGGGATCATCATCAGGGAGTAACATTAATGTAACACTGCACAAAACCGAACTAGCAATCCATGTACACGATAAAAAGACGTAGAAAAGTTGAGCAGTTAAAATGTATGCCTCCTCTAGAAGGACGCTTTCGTATGCAGTTAGGCAGTGGCAGCCCTCTCTTTGGCACGCGGTGGCACAGTTGGTTGAGGCACTGCGCTCCAAACCGGAAGGTCGCGGGTTCGATTCCCGACGGTGCCACTGGAATTTTTCATTGGCATGATCCTTTCGGCCGCACTATGGCCCTGGAGGCGACGCGGCCTCTAACAGAAATGAGTACCAGGAATATTTCCCGATGGGGGGGGGGGTAAAGGCGGCCGGTACGTATGGCTGACAACCTTACCACCTTCATGTGCCGATCGTCTAAAAATCTTGGCGCCTCAAGCTCCTGGAACCCTAAGGTCCTGTAATGGGACTCCTTTACCTTTACCTCTCTTTGGCCCGGAAGAGGTTTAGCGACATTTTCTGATGCCGAGCGCCTTTAGTGACGAACTGTTGAACAGCATTCGTGCACTAGCTGTTCCGATTACGTCCGCCACTGTTGCTAATGAGGCTGTTTCCCCCCCCCCCCCCCTTTCATTCCTTCCTGCAACGCCGTCGCTTCTTTTCGTCGATGCAGACATTCAGATGTTGTCTTACTTTTGCTAGTTTTTCATCGCATTTAACTTATACTGTACACGTTACAACCAACTTGGTGTATTGTTTAATTGAATGCAAATGTAGGATGGCTTGAAGCACATCTCACGCCGTGAAATGCCGAGTGATTTCCGCTCCATGCTTATGCAAATCGCGATTTTGAATGCAGTTTCAGAGCCTTATTGAAATCCGTTGCTCTGAACATAATGAGCGGATTTATAATCACTGACTTGCTCCCGCTTTGCGGATGGAGATTATCTTATTTGCTGGTGCTTAACTTATTATGCGTGGTGACTGACGGTGCCTGTGTATATGACGTCGCCTTTAATTAAAAATACTGATTATATCTACATTCTAACTACGTACTTAATATTGTACATATTCCGTGCAATTGGGACACATAAACAAGTTTATTACCAACTGATTGCACCAATATTTGATTTACTGAAGCACCGCTACATGTTTCTGTTACTGTTCGTAGCCATTCGTCACGGAACAACAGCATTCAAAGACATATACAGGGTTGTTATGTGGCTTGTCGATAGTAAATGGTATCATCATCATCATCATCATCATCATTATCATCATCATCATCATCATCATCATCATCATCATCATCATCATCATCATCATCATGAGCCGTGAAGTGTTAGGCGCAGTGCCTGTTCTTTATCCCTCGAGATGAAGCGGGTCCTTCCATCTTTTCCTTGGGCGTCCTATGCTTCTCTTCCCTTTTGGCCTATATTTCAGTGCCTGTTTGGGTATCCTGTCTGTGTCCATTCTCTCTACGTGCTGTAGCCACTCTCGTTGGTACTGTTTTATTTCCAAAACAATGTTCTGCACTCCAAGTTTCTCCCTCACGGATTGATTTCTCTCCCTGTCTAACTTAATAATTCCCAATAAATATCTTAAAAATTACATTTGTGCTGCTTCCAGTCTTTGTTCATCTCGTTTCTTCAGCACCCAGGCTTCACTGCCGAACTTTAAGGCTGCTTTAGCTGTGATATTGTGGATTCTTAATTTCGTTTCTATAGTCATTTGCTTTTCAAAATGTCTTTGTATAACGCCATTTATTTTGTTATATGTTTGTATCTTATCTTCTAAATCTTCTAAATAGGAAATAGTAAAATACAAATATTAGTGTCAATACACTCTTAAGTAACAATGTGTGTCATATTAAAATTGTGTTAAATTATTTTAGAATATTATAATACAACAATAATTATGTAACAATAATTTGTTCTTACACAACCTCAGCTTTATGTTAGTACTTAACCTTTAATTTTAGTTCTAAAATTCAGAGATTTTCCACTCCATAAAAATTTCAAAAGGCACCAGAATTTTTTCGTTCTGTGTGTATTTCCTGAGTTGTCTCATTGCTGATTTGTCGATTCTTCGTGACGTAATGCGCAGTAGTCACGTGACATTCATGTTGCGGGCTTCCACAATATTCATGCGTGACTCCACTGCCTCTTTCGTATCTAATTTTTCATTCTTCCATCAGTCCAAGGGTTATTTCGTGTATAGAAGTGCTGCAGCGTGGTTGTACTGTGTTGTATTATGTGATTGTTGCTCCACTATTTCTTCAGCATTGGACTCTCTGTGACAGAAAACACAGTCTCCGTCGTGGAAACTGTTTCTTTGGCCTCAGTATACACAGAGACCCCAACCCTGTTACAACTGTTGCCATGGCAGTCAGAGTGTTGCTAACTCACTCACTCACTCACCCACTCACCCAATCACTCACTCACCAGCTCACTCACTCACCCATTCACTCACTCACTCACCCATTCACTCACCCGCCCACTCACCCATTCACTCACTTACCCATTCACTCACTCACTCACCCATTCACTCACCCACCCACTCACCCATTCACTCACTCACCCACTCACCCATTCACTCACTCACTCACTCACTCACTCACCCATTCACTCACTCACCCATTCATTCACTCACGCACCCACTCACCCATTCACTCACCCACTCACTCACTCACTCACTCACCCATTCACTCACTCACCCACTCACCAATTCACTCACCCACTCACTCACTCACGCACTCACGTAAGTGTATTACATGAGAGAGATTCGACACTGAAGTACGCTGTATGTCTTGTAACCTTGCAGTTTTAGGCTGCCTTTAATAACATGTAACGCGAAGTTTCAGTTTTGGGTTAACATTTCTGCTGTTTATTCTGTGCATCAGTTCCTATCAAAGGAGTTCCAGAAAGTTGATGTCGGTGCCGTTGATGGATGTAGGTCGAATTGATTTCTCGGCTGAGGAAATTTGAAGCCGCAGTACACGTGACGTTCTGTGTGACGGTCAAGACATGTACTGTGCATCTTCTCGTGGGCGTCCGAGTTGCTACAAGCGTTGTACATTAAACTTCAGACACAGCTTTACCGCACTTCCCACTCAGGTTTAGGATATCGGTAGCCAGAGGCGCACCCAAGGCGGGGAGGGGTTGCCTGGCTGCAGCTCCACCCGAAACCCACCCAAAGCCGAAATTTAAACAAACACACGGATTTGTAGATATTATATAAAAAGTTTTACATGATTTCCCCTTCAGCCGAAATCAGCCACTGAAATCGGCTGATGAAGTTAGAATATTGAAAAATAAAGTAATGGAATTAAAAAAAAACAAGAAAACAGGACACTGTGACTGAGTCATGGAACATGTAGTTATATTCGTATGTATATGAATGCAGTTGCAAACAGTGTTACGTTTTACTTACAGCATGATTTTTATAACATAATTTTTAAAAGGAAACATAAATCACATATACCCTCAGGGTCACCCCCTCTGCCGCCGCCGCCGCCGCCACCGAAAGAAAAATTCTGGGTGCGCACCTGTTGAAGGCTCCCAGCAAGCGTTATACCAGGCATCAGCTCTTCGATATACGCGTTACAGCAGGCGGCAGTGCTTTGAGACGCGTTACAGCAGGCGGCAGTGGTTTGAGACGCGTTACAGCAGGCGGCAGTGCTTTGAGACGCGTTTCAGCAGGCGGCAGTGCTTTGAGACACGTTACAGCAGGCGGCAGTGCTTTGAGACATGTTACAGCAGGCGGCAGTGCTTTGAGACATGTTACAGCACGCAGTAATGCTTTGAGACGTGTTACATCAGGCAACAATGCTTTGAGACATGTTATAGCAGGCAACTATGCTTCGAGACGTGTTACTGGAGGCAGCAATGCTTTGAGACATGTTATAGCAGGCAACAATGCTTTAAGACAGGTAACAGACAATAATGCTTTAAGACATGTAATAGGAAACAGCAATGCTTTGAAACATGTTATAGCAGGCAGTAATGCTTTGAGACATGTATAGCAGGCAGCAATGCTTTGAGACATGTTACAGCAGGCAACAATGCTTTGAGACATGTTATAGCAGGCAACAATGCTTTGAGACATGTTACTGGAGGCAGCAATGCTTTGAGACATGTTATAGTAGGCAACAATGCTTTGAGACATATTGTAGCAGACAACAATGTTTTGAGACATGTTACTGCAGGCAGCAATGCTTCGAGACATGTTATAGCATGCAGCAATGCTTCGAGACATGTTACAGCATGCAGCAATGCTTTGAGACATGTTATAGCAGGCAGTAATGCTTTGAGACATGTATAGAAGGCAGCAATGCTTTGAGACATGTTATAGCAGGCAACAATGCTTCGAGACATGTTACTGGAGGCAGCAATGCTTTGAGATATGTTATAGTAGGCAGCAATGCTTTGAGACATATTACAGGAGGTATCAGTTTTTTGAGACAGGTGTTATAAGAGGAAGTAGTGGTTTCAGACATGTTACAGCAGGCAACACAGTTCTGAAATGTTACAGCAGGCAACATAGTTCTGAGACATGTTACAGCAGGCAACACAGTTCTGAGACATGTTATAACAGACAACGCAGTTCTGAGACATATTATAGCAGGCAACACAGTTCTGAGACATGTTATAGCAGGCAACACAGTTCTGAGACATGTTATAGCAGGCATCACAGTTCTGAGACATTATAGCAGGCAACACAGTTCTGAGATATGTTATAGCAGGCAACACAGTTCTGAGACATGTTACAGCAGGCAACACAGTTCTGAGACATGTTATAGCAGGCATCACAGTTCTGAGACATGTTATAGCAGGCAACAGTGTTTTCACATGAATTTTCTCCTGTGATACTGAACCCTTTCTTATTTATGCTATTAATCTCCACACGGAGAGACAGTTCCATTCAGGAAGTGTGCTTGCTTTTGAATAGCTGCCTTTGCAGCAAAGTTGTCCCTCTGATAAAACTGTATCACCACTGTGTGGACTCTATCTTCCAGTCAATCTCCAGTACGCATGCGCTGTGTTATCAGAGGTGGGGTCTAGCTTTCCCGTACTCGTCCCAAAAATTTCAATTTTACCCAGTACAAAGAACCTCAAAATACTTTGTTAAATCAGCTTTACGCTACGAAATGTGATTAATATATCACATTGCTGGCTAATTTGAAGTCGGTGATGGTGGTGGTTAAGTTGTGAGGTATCTTTTGTGTGCCGTTACTTTGTGTGCTGTGCCATAAACACTTGTTTTGCCCCCGTAGGCCTTATGGAATTTGTTGGTATGTGATTGTGAAAAATGCTCTTTTTTAATTAACGTACCGCAGATAGGTTGTAGCAGGTAGCGATCGGGTTTTATCGTTCAATGTGCTTGTTGTGTACACAGCTAATGGTTGGTATGGGGAGCCCCGGAGCCAGTTCAGCCGTGGACATGCTGCACTTAATTGTTCGCTCCGTCCAACGCCACAGCCGACACACCTTTTGACGCCCACGTGTGGTTAGCTTAAAGGGGAACACTTTTCGTAGACACACGTATACCGATAGTGTGCAGATCTACAGAAAAACGCGGCACAACAAATGATACCGCGGGAAGCACTCATTTAAACTGGAACACGCCACAGTGCCATTTTACACCGTGAATTAAATTATTGTTGTTGTAGAATATTAATGGCCGATCCCAGTGGCCGCGTGGTCTATGGCGTGGATCTACAGCTCCTCGTTTTCTGGGATTGCGGGTTCGAATCCCGCCCGGTGCATGGATGTCTGTCCCGTGTGAATGTTGTGTGTTGCCAGGTAGAGGTTTCTGCGACGGGCTGATCATTCGTCCAGAGGACTCCTACCGAGTGTGGTGTGTGTCTGAGTGTGATCGTGAAGCCTTTATAATGAGGAGGCCCTGGCCCCACTGGGGGCTGTTGTGCTATAAAAAAGAAAATTGAATGTGATAGGTTGCTTTATATTTCGAGGAAATTTTTGTTACTACAGTGTAATTCGAACAGCTTTACCGAGTTCTAACACTGAGGCGTTTAAAATCGCAAAGTTACTTGTTTCATTATTTGGCTTGACGCTGATCTCTTTGCCCATTTCCTTTCCTGTTGATAGCTTACACATCAGACGCACAGTAAGGGGCCGTGCTATGGCTCAGGTTGTTACTGTCCCCACCTTTACCCGCGTACGTAGGGATTCGATCTCAGACCAATTCATGTGGCATTTGATGTACATAATGACATTAAGATAGGTTTCTCTCCCGGCACTTCGGTTTTCCCCTGTCAATATCATCCCATCAATGCTGCTTATTCATTAACCTTTTAAAGCCTAGCGGTAGCTTTAGGTACCACCAGGTTTAACATTAAAAAATTCTACGTGGTGCCCACATTGCGTTTATGTGTTTTGTACGGATCTCAGAACAAACAGCAACTTTTGCCTTATAAAACATTAAGAGATTGGTTTTTATAACCGAAGTGGAGAGTGTTTACAGCGCGGTACGCACTGAGTCCTTATATAAAACAGGTACGCTTCGTCTTTAAAGGGTTAATTTGTTATGTTATATAATCATGGTAACTGACAGCGCTGTTTAAAAAAAAGACTTAAAATTAACGAATAGTGTGCTTTGTAGCCGATCCCAGTGACCGGGCGGTCTAAGGCGTAGGTCTGCGGCCGAGCGCTTGCTGAGATCGTGGGTTCGAATCCCACCGGGGGCTTGGGTGTTTGTCTTGTACAGTGTTTGTGTTGTCAGATAGAGGTCTCTGCGACGGGCCGATCCCTCGTCCAGAGAAATCCTACCGACTGTGGTGTGTGTCTGAGTGTGATCAAGTGAAATCACAAAAACCCTCGACACCTGCTGTGAACAAGTAGGTAGAAGGGGGAAGGACTCAGAAAGAAGAAATCAGTATGTTTTGTACACATTATATATGTAATTCTACGAATAATATACCAATGATAGCTTTGAATAATATATTAATTGTAACTTTGATGCGTTTCAACCCATTGGACGGGACATAGTGGTGTGATAACTTACAGGTTACCCAGACAACATGTCTGATGCGAGCACATTTGTCGTTTAGGTGGGGTGGTCACAAAGCGGTTGCGCGTCCCCCTTTTAATATAAAAATATTTTGACATACACACAAGGCTGGCTGTGAAAGGCGTTTTAAAAGATTTCCGAAAGAAATGCAGATTCATAAATAACTGAAACTAAACTATAGTAGCTGGGTGGACAGAAATAAAAAGGCATCAAATAAGGAGAAAAAGTTTATTTTTTACTGAATTTTTGTACTCCTCAACAATCAGTAGTTTCATATGTCACTAACAGAAGACGCTGGCTGCGTTCTGTCAGACAGTGAGCAGTGTTGCTACCGTACGTTTGACTTCATAAATAAAGAAATTGCTTTCGCCTAAGTTTCCCTATAAGTTGCGGCCCCAGAAGCTCGTGTGTCTTGCCACCCCTGCCACATATTTTGTATTAGACCATTACGCCGAAACATGTAATATGAATAGCCGTTCTTAGAGTGAAATATTGTCGCGGGGAATTCCTCGCATATGAATTAATGGTACTGTAGTATTTCTGAACTGAGCTAATTTCGGACGGGTAATTGTGTATTGTTGATAGTTTTCCGTTAGAATTGTGTGTTTTCTGCGAAGTCCAGTTTGTATAGCCCCTTTACATATGGGTACACAATACAGCCATTAGCCTGTCTCTGCGTACACGTGTTATCAATTAAGATTTCCTTCGTTTGTCGCAAGTTTCAGCCCATCGTAGTTCTGCATGTATTGGTCGCTCGTTGGCTTATCGATTCCTTTGGCACAGAATTAGATTGTCTTTTGTCAGAGAGTTTTCGGTGCATTCCTGGCCATTTGGACTGATAGCGTTCGCCGCCTGTGTGGCTGTTGCCCAATATAATCGTTGATGTGACCACAAAGCTTGGCGTGCAACAACACAAATCTCTTCACTGCGTGTTCAGTTTCACATCTGTGTCAATCGGAACTGGTGCACGACTGGCTAGCTTTCGATAGTAAAATGTTGTTATTGTCTGCTTGTTAAAAAATATCCTTTCAGTTGGCGCCACTCTTTCTTGACAAAAATTGCAATTTTTAGATTTCCCATCCCGTTGTGTGTTCGTATAATACCGTTTCTCATTTTATACATTCACAACCTCCCGTTTCTCATTTTATACATTCACAACCTCTTTTCGTTAGTATTTATTACTACGTTTCAAGTACTAGGAAAAAGAAGCTGTGATTGTCTGTATAAAATTAGACACAGTATTATATGAACACACAACGGCATGGCAAATCTAAATATTGTTTTAGCTGGTCAAGCTGTCCCCATCAATAAATACGAGAATATAAAAGAAAGGATGTTAAAGTGCAATGCGAAGCGTCAACCTTAGCACGTTTCGTTTATATTTATGTGCCTGATGTTGGCGGCTTGTGGGCCGAAACATGTAGCAACATAATAATAAATACTAAGAAAAAGAGGTTGTGATTGCCTGGATAAAATTGGAAACAGTATTAGACGAAAATTTGCGTTTTACTGTGTCATCTGAAGTTAATTTTAGAAAAAAGTTCGATTAAGGCGTTGTTTTCTTAAGGCATGTAATGTAAATGCAGACAATCGGTCGCGTATGCCTGTTAGCGTCTTTGATCTGGTACAACGGTCAACGCGCTTCGGTGAATTCTGATACGACAGTCTGTATGTTGAGGGACTAACGCTTTGCTGTGTGGCGGACCGCTTAGCGTGTACTTTACACGTAGCTCAGACCTAGCTTACCTTATATAGGCGTATTTTATAGCAAAGGAAAGCAAACTTTGCGCTTGAGGCTGCTACGGATGAATTGATTAACTTAGAACTTTTTTTTTTCGCTAATCTCCGTGACTTCATTGTGTGACGACGTATAGTACTTTATAAGACCTGTAGCATGCAAATATCGCTGATGCAACAGGCTGAAACCGATATCTGCAGTACCTTTGCCTGTAATTGCCTTATAAATATGAAAATTGGATCTGCATTGGCCCGCAAGGTACCAACGTTTTGCTGCGCTTTTGAAATTTGTACGTCGGTTATTTTTGAAGAAGACTTCGATTTTTTTTTCGTATATAAAGAAACAACAGTTGCCATGTTTTCTGCTAGCTGACGTGACTGAAAGAACCGAGAGGTTGTTAGGTAATGGTGGGAGGTGGTCAAAGTTTCCCGTTTGAAATCAGTAAGCCAAATTTAGCCACACCGCAGTTCAATTAATTCTAGTTGCAGTCTTTCACGAACGTCACTGTCTTAAACACAGGCTGGGTTTTTACAGACATCTGTACACGACGACCTTGTTAGGCGCGTTTGTTTTACGCCTTTTTTTTTTACTTTAACGCCTCTTGTCAATTTACACCACTTCTTGCTTTACACCCTCTCATTTTATGTTTAACGTTCTTTGGCTCGATTGTTTGCATTTATTTAAATATTTATTGAGTATAATCATTTTTTTTATTTACGCCCACCTTTTCGTGAACACAACGAGGGTGTAAAACAAGTCTTGATGTGTTTTTAGCGTGGCTATGAAAGAAGTTGAATATTTTTTTCGAATCCTAACCAAGAAATCAACCGTTTCTGCAGCTCGCACGCATGGAAAGCGTGTTCTGACTGTTACAGCCTCATGAGGGAAGTCACAGAGAGGGAGATTCCACAAGGGAGCGTTACTCTGTTGTTTCCGAAGTCGTTTCAGATCTATTTGGACTTTTCACTGGAGAGCCTCCAGAACGTGCCAGAAATTGGCTGACTGGTGTACTTAACCTTTTAAAGCCTAGCGGTAACTTTACATACGACCAGGTTTAACATTAAAAAATTCTACGTGGTGCCCACATTGCGTTTATGTGTTTTGTACGGATCTCAGAACAAACAGCAACTTTTGCCTTATAAAACATTAAGAGACTGGTTTTTATAAGCGAAGTGGAGAGTGTTTACAGCGCGGTACGCACTGAGTCCTTATATAAAACAGATACGCTTCGTCTTTACAGGTTAATGTGGTAGCTGATTAGCCCATCGATAGTGGTAGACTTAATGCATTGGTCTACTTTAAAAGGCAGTCTGACAAAGCTGGTAATTCGTAATACCCTGGTGCGTTTGCAATGCTACTTGATTAGACGTGTGACCGGATGAGCCCCATTACCGAATCCGTTTCGCAGAAACAAGGTGGTTTTTGTATACCTATGTGACACTATTTTTTTTTACAACAGAACAGACGCCTCTAATTGTTCTGGCGTAGTCTCCGCAAGCGGGAATTTTTTATTTAAATTTTTTTTTAAGATACGCAGCTTGGGGGAAGTAGTAGTGGGACGTGCTGCTGAAAGTACGGTTGAACCCCGTTATAACGACATCGGTTTATACGACAACATGGCTATAGCGTTATATATTCTGTGGTACCAATTAAGTCCTCACTGTTAAACATGGTATTATATTCCTCGGTTATAACAACACTCTTTTATAACGACACAAAATATTCAGTCCCTTTAATGACGTTATAACCGAGTTCTACTGTATATGAATTGTACTTATGTAACATTTCGATTTACCGCTTTATTTGAAGATCTACCAAAATATTTTCTTTGTCTGATCAGATATTCGTTGTATCGATAAATTGTTCAGTGAATCGTTAGAGGATCCAACGATATATAAGCTTACTTCATTTTGTGTGTTCTTTAGTGTACGTTCAGATTATTCTTGCGTATTTAGAGATTTGATAATTCTTTCAATATGGTAACGGCTTTGTAATCTTTTTTGTTGTATTTCCTCTCTTATTTGCTGTCACAAACAAAATATAGTAAAAAATAGAGATCGTATCTGAAGCCTTATGCCTTTTGCATCAGTGAAATTAATGTCCAAGCTTTATGCTAAACTTAATTGGATTATAATTGTGCCTTCATCCAAACGTATTGCTTGCATGGTTCATATTTGGGCGAGTTCTCACTTTTAAATTAAGGTACGCTTTCCTTATTCGCATTTCTTTCCGCAGCGTAACTTAATTCCGTTAAAAATGTGGTGCTTTATATGGTGAGCTTAAATCCGCTGCATTTTTCTGTTAGCTTAGGTTATGTTACAGTCCAGGATGGACTCCAGGTTGGAGTGTGGAAATGCAGGGGATGGGAACACCGTGTGGAAGCAGACAGATATCCCAGTTACATTCCTTTTCAAATAGGCGTCTCTGAGCCCATTATATTAGTAACCCCCTGGCTGTTTTTACAGCGGACTGAGGGTAGCGGTGTCGTACGTTTAAGTAAGTTCGCTGCTGAAATTTAATTTTGCCTGAACTGTGGAATGTCTGACCAGGCAGGTTCATGTAAGCTAAACTTGTTCCATGAATTTATTTTTGGCAGAGCCAAATAATAATAATAATAATAATTATTATTATTATTTTGACTGCAAATGGGTTTGTACCCGGTGGCAGCGGTACTACAATAAGACACGACACACAAAATAACACACCACACTCAAACAAAACACAGCACACTCAAACAAAACAGCACACAAAATTACAAAAACAATAAAGGACGCCTACTGCACACAATAAATATAATTATAAAACAAATACAATTACAATACAAATACAATACACATACATATACAGTTACAAATACAATACACATACATGTACAATACAAATACAATACGTATACAATACAAATACAATACACCTACATATACAATACAATTACAATTACAAATACAATACACATACATATACAATACAAATACAATTACAATTAACCTAAAGTTGATGAATTCATATTAATTGAAAGTTAAGCACACTGTACAGTAATACAGCCACAGTATTGAATTACATAAGTTCATGAACTGATGCACTGCACTTGAATTGCAGAAATCAAGACAAAATCCTTCTAAACACCACTACGTTACGTTCATTACACAGAACAACATGTTTCGACGTATTTAGGTCATCTTCATATTCATAAGTCATTTATCCATTCCTCAATATGTTTTGAAAAATAAGACTTGTGAACCAGAAGATGAGCTAACTCAGCAGATGTATAATAAGGTTACTTCCGCGAAGTTCCCGTCATTTTGCATGACAGCATTCAACATGGGTCTCAGACCTTACGGCCCTCTTACCTCAGTCACATGATTGCAGATGCTACGTTAGCAGACCAGTACTGGCACCTCCACCGCTCTGACTGCAGAATCACACTGACCTTCGCGCATACAACTTCGCGCACCCTCCGGACTTGTGATATCAGCTTAGGCTTGCTAATGCTACCTGCGCCTGAAGCTGGAGACTTTGTGGAATTAATCCTGCTGTAAATTGAAATGCAACGCTTAGGCCTGTGTCCTGCAGCCGGACTCGGACGCTTCGTCGTATTAAGAGATCAATAGTAAGGCGCAGAGGCGAGGTTTCTTTTATGACGTTAAGTCCTTTTGTTTAATTTCAATACGTCCTTTAGCGTGGCTCTAAAGCTGATCGTTGCGGTGTTTGTGTTAGTATTGCAGGTTCCTTTAACAAGTTCCTCTTGTATTTGCTGATCCTGGTATCAGCTGATTTTTTAAGTAGGTCAGTCTGCATTAACTAGTGTAAATCCAAGAGATATTGGCCATGTCGTGGTACAGCGCTTCTTACGCCATTCACTCAGTTCCTCAGCCTCCGCTGAGACTAGTAACTGTACTGCAGTGTGGTCTGTATCTTTCGTTGTGTGCAGTTTAAGAATTTCCCCGTGATGGTAACATTGAAATTGTTTGGGTTATGACGCCATGTGAAGTCTGGTAGATTCGTACGCAGGTATACGAGGAATCTAGTGTTTCCATGTCTAAGTGTACACGTAATAGTATCTTTAGAAACGTCGGTACCCACCTGTTAGAGTAATCTTTGTCATCCCTGAAACCACAAAATGAATCTTACCTTCTTTCTTTCTTTATTTTATTTATTTGCTTTTTATTTATAACTTTTCTCCTTTCCTTTCTGTGTGTTCACTTATTATCGTTTCGTAATCCTTCCCTCTTCTACCTACTTGTACACAGTACGTGTAGAGGGTTTTTATTTTCACTTGATCACACTCAGACACACACACCACAGTCGGTAGGACTCCTCTGGACGAGGGATCGGCCCGACGCAGAGACCTCTACCTGACAGCACAAACACTGTACAAGACAAAAAAATGCATGCCCCCAGTGGGATTCGAACCCACGATCCCAGTAAGCGCTCGGCCGCAGACCCACGCCTTAGACCGCGCGGCCACTGCGATCGGCGTGTTCATTTATTGTTCCTGTACTTATTTAGTCCCGTAACTTGTATCCATATTTACTTATTTATTTACTTCCTTCCTACTTTTTTTCCGTTTCCGGTTCGGTGGAATCTTTCTACTCCCTTTCATCCATCCCTCTTCCATTCATTACTTTCTTGCACTATACAAGCAGTGCGTGCATTTCCTGTCCCGTTGCTTCTACTGCACGCATGCGTACATGCGTGCGTTGTGTGGACCTAATCCCCCAGTGTCAGTCACAGCCTTGACGTGAAAGTAAAGCCACTAATGCTCGGGTATACTTTGAATACTTTTGCTTTCTTTGGTTTTGCCGTGTAACGATAACGACCATTAACCAGCCAACTAACTAACTAACTAACTGACTGACTCCCTGGAACCGAATCCTTCATGAGGAGCTAACAGGCCCTCAGCCAGTCAAGGCACTCCCCGCGTCTTATGGAACCCGAATGTTCATTACCGCATTCACAAGCGCTCGCCACTTGGTCCTATCTGGAACCATGTCAGTCCATTCCACGCCCCGTCCTATTTCTTGAATGTCCATTTCAGTGTTATTCCCTCTTCTGTACCTAGATCTTTCAAGTGGTCTCTTTCTCTCTGGTCTCCCAATCAAAACCCTGTATGTATCTCTCCTGTCCCCCATACCTGCTACCTGCCCCGCCCATCCCTTCTTGTTGATTTAATCACGTGAATAATATTTTGTGATGAGTACGTATCATAAAACTCCTCGATATGTAGTCTTCTCCATTCCCTGTTACCTCGTCCCTCGTAGACCCAAATAATGCCGACAATTTTGTGGTAAGTAACTAATGGAACGTTTGTTTTTAAATGGTCGGAACGTTTAAATGACCTGCAGATAGGGAATGTTCCACTTAAAACCGGCCTCCTTGCATGGCGAAGTCATTCATGTCCAGTTTTAAGTGGAACACCCTGTATTACATTGGTAAGGTGTTGGGGACGTGGGGGGGGGATCCCGTTGCCAGAGGTCACACAGCCTTGATAGTGTGCTGCAGTAAAGTGACAGGTGTAGGAATGCAGCACAATATTGCAGTAAAGTATAAAATTTAATGGCAAATTGTTATGGGATGTAAAGTGCCCCAGTTTACCATAACTTTAATATTTTCGTACACATAAACGTTGGGGTAACAAATGGTCAATGTGAAGTGAATTTCCGCGCGCTTTTTTTTTTCTCGTAAGTATGAGGTCAGGAATGCCTTTTGGGTATGCATTTTTGTGTGGCACTTTGAAATAGTAACATTAACTACAGGTGCTTCAAATGAGATTTTCGGTAGAACAGTCTCGATGTAGAATTTGGAACATTACGTAGCGTGGAAGTTCATAAATTGTAGACTACGGATCACCTAGTGTTATTAGATTTGTGAACACGGAGACGCTAAGTTTGGCTGCCGCATGTGATTAGAATGGGGGAAACAAGAACTGCTTGCGTAATTTTAATTGGGAAACGTTGGAGAAGGACCAGTTGGAAGACGAGGTGCAGGATGGGGAGATAACCTTAAGACAGCTGCGGCATTTGAGGATGTTACAGCCGGTGAGGTCTTCATTCTGCTCCTTAGATATGGCGCGGCGTCGCTGGGTGTCCGACGTTTCGACACCTCCACAACACCGTTACGAGGGCCTAAAACCTGTCTTGCTACAGCAATGTCGATACGCATCCATGAGATGTGCGCTCTTCTAGAATATTACGCAGCGTCGAGTGATAGTCCTTTACCGACGTTTCGGGACAACCTATTGGTCCCATCTTCAAGTTTCAAAAAGTCCAGGAAGAAAAGACAGCCGGCAAGACGTTTCACAGTTTATATAAGGGAGGGTGTGGGCGGTGCCTGGTAATCAGTAAGCGTGATGACAGCCAATGGGGTTTAACCAGCGAGAGGGAGGCCTGCCTACCAAATGCGGGAAGGCGACACTGATGGAAAAACACAATGAGCATTCGTGTCTTCTGGGATATGAAGCCCCGTCGATTAGTAACGATTTACCAATCAACGGAGCTTCATATCCCGGAACGTTGAATCATCATTAATACGAATGTTAGGAATACGGGATCTGCTGGTGTAGGATTAGTTAGTTTGTACTTTGGTTCATTAGCCCGTTAGGCTGGTGTTGCATTGAAGACTGTTGTGCGCTCACGTTGTGCTTTCGACTGTCGCATTGTCTGTGAAGAAGCAAGTCCTTGCATTGCTTCAGTATCAGAAGTGGCTAGCCCTTATGTTCTTGTCGTTTGCAGCAGACGCACTAATACAGACCATGTGGAAGCTTTCACATTTCGAGAAGTTTAAAATACGATTATGGAAATTCAGTTCGCCTGTCATCATAAGACCCTTTTGTGATTTCATTTCATCACTGAAATTATTATTATTCTATAATTATTATTTATTTTGACTGCAAAAGGGTTTGTACCCGGTGGCAGTGGTACTATAGTAAGACACAACACACAAAATAGCACACATGACACAAAATTACAAAAACAATAAAGGACACATACTGCACACAATAAATATAATTACAATACAAATACAATTACAAATACAAGTATACGTACAAAAACAATACAAATACAATTACAATTAACCTAAGGTTGATGAATTAATATTAATTAAAAATTAAGCACATTGTACAGTAATACAGTCACAGTACTGCATTACATAATTGCGTGAACTGATGCACTGCCCTTATGTAACCGTCACACCCCACCACGATTAACCTCCCTTCACTTCACTTCACTTCGCTGCATTTTTTGATGATTTCTGCCACACCTCCATTTCACCTCACTTATCACTTTCCTAATCCTCTTTTAGGTGACGGAATCCTCAGAACATTGCGGGGCTCCAGTTTATGACCGAACTCGAACTGTCGGGGATGCGGAGCAGCTCAGTCGGTATAGCGACTACGCTGAGGGCTGGACGGTCCGGTGTTCGAATTCGGAAATTTTTCTCTTTTCCAGGAACGTCAGACCGGCTTCCCGAGCTCCGCGCTGTCTCCTATTCAGTGGGTGCCGGGGCTCTTTGGCGGGGTTAATGCGGCCGGAGCTTGAAATTAAACCACTCACTTCCATCTAGTGTCGAGGTTGACAATGCATGGAGTTATACCTCTAGTCCCCCTATATGGCTTCATGGCGTAGATATGGAAAACTTCACCTTGAGTTGACTAATCCATCAACCAACTTAAGCACTTAAAATACGTTCAGGAACAAGCATGTAGTTGTTACGTGTTTCGGGTCCGAGGTGCCATCATCAGCGAGTTGCAATGAACATAGGAGTATAAGGGCAACTCCCTAATGTTGGTACCTTGGTGCCGAAACATGTAAGGGTTTTACAAGTGCTTCTGAATTGCATTTTATTAAGTGCAGAATGTGGTTGATGCATTAATTATAAGAGTATGCACGGTACTAATAACGTAAAATACACTGTGAATTGTTTCGTTTCGTTGTCCTTCCCTCTTCTACCTACCTGTTCACAGCAGGTGTCGAGGTTGTTTATTTTCACTTGATCACACTCAGACACACACCACAGGCGATAGGACTCCTCTGGACGAGGGATCGGCCCGTCGCAGAGACCTCTACCTGACAACACAAACACTGTGCAAGAAACAAACATCCATGCCCCCGTTGGGATTCGAAGCCACGATCCCAGCAAGCACTCAGCCGCAGACCTACGCCTTAGACCGCGCGACCACTGGGATCGGCACCGTGAATTGTTATGCGTACATTTCCTAACTTGTTTGAATTACATCGGATCGTTGTTGGTGTCAGTAGAATCTTATTAATGCTGCTTACTCAATTCCTCATTTCGGTATGCCGGTTTTCTGTTTCAAGGCCCATACCCGTTTCAGCGTCAATCTAAGTTTAGTTAGTATAGTCTGAACAATTCTCTACAAGGGGTTTCTTTAGTTATTCTTAGTGTTGAGTTCTCCCACGAACAGGTGAAGACGCTGTGTCACTGCTTGTTCTTGTTACTGTCCTGGGGGAGTGTCAGTGAGTGAGTGCGTCAATTACACGACATGCCTCATTAGCAGCGAACTGCGTTGTTAGATCTTGCTGAAGCAGAGGGCGACGAAATCTAAATGAGTGATGGCGAAGCAAATGACGAGACGAACTTACGGCTTATTGTCTGTATTACTGGTCGTTATCGAAGACACGTCACATAGTTCTAGCATCGCAATCGTTTTCAAGACTTTACGAATTTACGTTAAAATCGGGGTCCGTGTTAGATTTCTATGCGCTTTTCGCAAAATCGCGAAAAGCGACTGTTAGCTTCATCATAACTGTCTGCCCCTCCGCCACCATAGAACAACTCGGCTCATACTGGATGGATTTTCGTGAAATTTGTATTTGTTTATTTGTCGAAAATCTGTCAAGAAAATTCAGATTTCAGTAAAATCTGACAAGAATAACGGGTACTTTACATGAGGGCCTGTACGCATTCATGATAAAATCTCGCTGAATTGTTCTTGGAGTGAGAAATGTTTCAGACAAAAATCATAGTGAAAATTTTTCTTAAAACGAGAAATGTTTCAGACAAAAAGCATAGTGAAAATTTTTCTTAAAACGAGAAATGTTTCAGACAAAAAGCATAATGAAAATTTTTTCTAAAAACGAGAAATGTTTCAGACAAAAGTTGTAGAGAAAATCAAAATACATTTTATGTTCCATAACATTTTTTTTTTTTTCGAAAATCGTGCCGTTTGGGAAATAATGTGGAAAAATATGGTACAGCCGGACAGGCCAGAGATGGCAATATAATACGACGCATGCGCTTTACATGCTGGGTAACTAAGGCTACAGACACACACTCAGAGTATGTTATTCTTATTGCTTTTTCAAGGCAACAGTGGTTACGCGGACGCACCTCAATGTACATTGTGTTGTTAGTCTGTTGCCTTCATTAAAAGCTGAAATAACAGACCTTTGATATACCGTGCTTTCTTTGTGTGTATGTGTGTGTGTGTGTGTGTGTGTGTGTGTGTCTCCCCATTTCCTGCATGGAAGCTACACGAATGAAGCTGCTTTGAGCACTGCTTGCTTGCGCTACATTAGGCCATTAACTCAGCGACAGGCAGTAATTACAGCGCCATTTTTTATGCTGCATTCTATTTTCACAGATGAGTCCTTGGCGTACGAACTGTGGGGAATATCCCTATACCCGGCATGTTGTTATTGAACCCACGCGTCATCTCCAGGCGAAGGTTTTGTACCCTCTGGAGCTGTTAGGGGCAAAACCCTTTCTCGTGTAAAATTCTTCGCACGTGTATATGTCCGGTACCAATCATCATCATCATCATCATCACCATCATCATTATTCCTGACTAGTTAGGCCTTAGTAGGCCTGTTTCGGCCTCGTCTAATAGTCTTTTTAAAGTCCTTCCAAGCCGTCTTCGTCCATTTGGTCTAACGTTCAGCATTACTTTGGGCATCCTGCTGTTCATTCTTGTTTAGTGCTGTAGCCAGTTTGATTTGTGTCTTCTTAGTTTCTCGTCAACTGGTTCTACTTTCAACTATCCCAGAATTTCTTTGTTCCTTTTGTGGTCAAAAAGTGTGTATCCTGCTGTTATTATGAAACATTTCGTCTCAGCTGATGTCAATCGGTTTTTATCCTTTCCGGTACGAATTCTAACGTAAATTCTAAAACGGGTTATTGAAGGCAACAGAGAGGGGAAGAGAAGGCGAGGTAGATAACGTATTCAGATGCTGGATGACCGTGAGGAAAAGAGGAGGAAGCACTAGATTGCACTGTGTGGAGAACTTGCTTTGGAAGGGATTGTGGACCTGTTGTGAGGCTGACTGCTAACTAACTAACTAACTAACTAACTAACTAAGTAACTAACTAGCTAACTAACTAATTAGCCAACCAACCAACCAACCAACTAACTAACTAACTAACTAACTAACTCCATGCAGCAGAAGCCTTCTTGAGAAGCTAACAGTTTCTCAGCTAGTCAAGAAATTCCCCGCATTTTATGGAACCCGGAGGTTCATTACCGCATTCACAAGAGCCCGCCACCTGTTCCTATACTGAGCCAGCTCAATCCAGTCCATGTCCTCCATCCCACTTCTTGAATATCCATTTTAATATCCTCCCATCTACGCATGGGTCCCCCAAGTGGTCACCTTCCCTCAGGTCTCCCCACCAAAATCCTGTATGCACTTTTTCCCCCATACATTCTACATGCCCCGCCCACCTCATTCTTCTCAATTTGATTATCCGAATAGTATTTGGTGATGAGTACAGGTCATTAAATTCCTCGTTATGTAGTCTTCTCCACTCCCCTGTCGCCTCGTCCCTCTTAGGCCCAAATATCTTCCTCAGCACCCTATTCTCGAACACCCTGAGTCTTTGTTCCTCCCTCAGTGTGAGAGACCAAGTTTCACACCCATACAAAACAACAGGTAAAACTACAGTTCTGTGTACCCTAATCTTTGTGTTTTTGGATAGCAACCTGGAAGGCTGACTACGCAATGAATAAATATTTCATTGTTTTTCTTCTTTCGTGTACGCGAATTAGGTGACGATACCAAAACCCTGCCTTTCTTGTGTCAGAAAACTGTTAAGACCAGTAAACGCGGGGCGCGATTGCGGTCCTTGTGGCGGGCCCCTAAAAGTTACTGTGCGAGCAAAAAAGTACTTTGGTTCTGGTGTATTAACGTAAGTTAGGGTGAAAAATGGAAATGATCTGTGTTTTGTCATTTTCAAAAATTATATATGCGCAAATCCCCTATGAGCGCCGGATCCCCGTAGGGGCGTGGCCCGATTGCGTCGAATCGGTCCAATCAGCCTAACTCCGGCCCTGGTTAGGACGTTCCTTCGAGCTGCGCATAAATTCTGCCTAAATACACATTATGCGTTTTCCAATTCTACACGATTTAATATTCCGGTTCTTGTTTAAACTTCTTGAATCGTAGTTTTATGTTTTTAGCCATTAAACATTGGTATGTGTACGAGGAAAACAGGTTATTAGGATGGAGGATGGATTGAAGAGTCGAACTTGAGATTTCGTGTTGGCTGTGCTCGACCGTAGGTTTCTGATAACATCCGTACACTTGATAAGTCGGTAAGTAACACTTTTGATGTGCTGCGTCGGCTTTACCGCCTTAACAGCCTGTCTTCATCCCTTTACTTGACGCAATCCCGCAAACCCATGCAACATGTTGAACACGGGCCACTTAATCCTGCAGACTGCACTGTGTCTTGCTTAGTTACATTTCGCTCCGCCTCTCGTGTGCTTCAATTCCCAAGGCTGATTGATCTTCCGTGGTCTATGTACAGGACAGACTAGCTCATGGGCCAACTTCAGCAGTGGGACTGGTGGCTGAAACGGAGCATGTGTATGTATGTGTGTGTGTGTGTATGTATGTGTGTATGTGTGTGTATGTATGTATGTATGTGTGTATGTATGTGTGTGTGTGTATGTATGTATGTATGTATGTGTAGGTGTGTGTGTGTATGTATGTATGTATGTATGTATGTATGTATGTGTGTGTGTGTATGTATGTATATGTATGTATGTATATATGTATGTATGTATGTATGTATTTGTTTGTATGTATGTGTGTACGTATGTATGTGTGTATGTATGTGTGTATATATATGTATGTATGTATGTATGTATGTATGTATGTATGTATGAATGTGTATGTATGTATTTGTGTATGTATGTGTGTGTGTATGTATGTGTGTATATATATGTATGTGTGTAGGGGCACGCGGTGGTGCAGTTGGTTGAGGCACTGCGCTACAAACCGGAAGGTCGCGGGTTCGATTCCCGATGGTGTCGTTGGGATTTTCACTGACATAATCCTACCGGTCGCACTATGGCCCCTGGGGTCGACTCAACCTCTAACAGAAATGAGTACCAGGAATATTTCCTGAGGGGTAAAGGCGGCCGGTGACAACCTTACCAACTTCATGTGCCGATTGTCTTGAAATCTGGGAGCCTTAACCTCTTGGAACCGTCTGATACTATCCAGGACTGTACAGGGACAGCTTTACCTTTACCTTTTACTGTCGAACTTGGCTGTTCCGTACATTCGATGCACCATTATGTGTACCTATTTGAAAAGCCGTACACTATTGTTGTTGTGAATCACGTGCATTGCATTATTATTACTGTTGGCCTACTGACTGATCAAATTGTGCCGTTGATTGCTTCTGGCATGATGGACTAGCTGGTTTTAAGCTGTCTTATCGTTTACTGATTCACTATATATCTCCATTTTGACATCCATTTAGAAATGCACTCTGAGTAATCTTATCAACGGATATCCGTGTCACACATCATATAAATTAAGTGTTTTCAGTGCCGTTGACATGGATTGTTGTCGAAGACCCATCGAAATTGAGATCACACTGTGGGTCACACATTACCCGACCGGCAACGCTGTAATTTCTCTGCCATTTGCTGAAGAATGCACTGTCGCCATTTTGTGTGTGTCACCGATCAGTGTCGCACCATGTCTCAATATTTCCTTCAGCTGTAGGATATTTTATTGGAAGAGCGGGCCTTCCACTTTATTCTGCTTGAGCATTTGCACCCCTCTCTGGGTGAGTTCGGACATTATCGACACCGAGATCTTTTGTCGCATTCCGCAGTCCATTAGATGCTAGTAAGTATTGAGTTCCAGAATGTATTCTGCTCCTGCTGTGTCCATTAATGTTCCCATATGTCGTGAGTAACACTGCGTAACAATAGTAGTTGATGTAACGTTGTTAAATAGATCAAGAGAAACGTAACACATCCACTTCCAAGCTATGACTTTGGAGTACGTCATGAAGTTGTCATATTTGAAGATTTGAGTGTTCGAAAATCCTCCGTTGCACTTTGATGAAAACCTCAAATCTATTTTCACTTGTTACTTTAGAGTAGTTGAAGGAGCTTTATCATCATCATCATCATCCCCTTTATGCAGGGTATTCACACTTATACACCTGAAACAAACCATGTTTCCAGGGCACACAGTGTCGCAGCTATTCCGCACATACTGTTAATGGTGCATATAGCGCTGTGTGCAATATTAAACTGTTTTGTGCTTCTACATTAGCACTTTCCGCAGTGTGTGTGCTGTGCCCAGTACAGCTGTTTTCTGTAGTTCCTTGGTATCGTGCTTTCCTGGTACGTTGCTCAAGTATTTTCTCAAGGATTTTGAGATGGTTCCAGTTGCCCCCTATTATTACTGGTATCTATTATTATCATTATTATTTTTATTAATTATGAACTCACAGCGGTTTATCTGTTTTCAAACAGTACGTTTGTCACTGACCAAACACCCCTTATCCACCGTTCTGCCAACAGCTGTCTGACTGTACGGCATATGTTAAGTATTACTGCTTTCTTCATTAGAATGTATAGCGCGGGGAGGAGATTATGCAGTTTTAAACTGTCGTGTAATTTGTTTGGGATAATACCGGCTGTGGGCAGTACTTGTGGTGTTGTAGAGGCCGTTTGCAGTTGCAGCAATGTTACAAGCTCTTGTTTCCAGTCTGTATGTTTCTGGAGCTTCACGGTGACGATGCTGTGAGAGGTTTGACTGTTAGGAATTGCTGCATCTGTTGATTGTGCTTCTGTGGTGGTTTTGTCAAGTATGAATTGTTATGTATCTGTCACAGTGCAGTTTGTAGTTTGAGTTCTCTTACACGGACTGCGCCTCGTATTTGCAATACGGCATTCGTGGTCCGTTTGACAGTCAACATTTTGTGGCCAGTTTGTAGTGGACAGTTTTGGCCACTTGATTGTGACGATGGGCATAATCAGCTTGAGTAAGTGCACGGCGTGCACCGGTTATATGGTTAATGGTCATTATTGTTCTACTGCTGCTGCTGCTGCTACTACTACTACTACTACTACTACTACTATATTGTCTCTTATCACAGGCCATTTCTCGCTGGCACTTCTCCTGTTTAACCAACGGTGATCCCCACTGCTCAGGCTTCCAGTTTCAGACTGCAGTACTTCCCGTATTATGTGTGATGTTCCAAGTACAGCTGCCTTCTGTAGCGAATCTATTTAGTATTTTCCTGGTATGGCTTCTAAATTTTTCCTTAAACCTCTTGTTACTATTCCTGTGGCTCCAATTATTACCGGTACAACCATACATTTCATGTTTCACATTCGCTGTGTCTCTATACATAAGACTCTTGTAGTTTAGTTTCTTCTCTGCTTCCTTTTGTGTGACATTTCTGTCCGCTGGTATTGCCACATCTGTCAGTATGCATGTTTTCTCTTTTTTGTTTATTATTGTTATTGTTGTTGTTGTTGTTGTTGTTGTTGTTGTTGTTGTTGTTGTCAATAGCAGAAGTGTGTATACTGTGGCTGGCCTCGGTGCTCGGGAAAGTCGAACGGACGGCTGAGGGCGTGCGGTGAGCACAACCAAGTGAACACGTGCATAAATCGTCTCATTAGTACAGTAAAGCGTCACACTGGGGGCCCACCACCCTGTCAGCGTGTCATGTATGTAATTAGAGTGATCTGATGATGACGCCGTTCCGAAACTTGTAACCACAAGCATGTGAAATAAACATGGAAGAAGCTGATGTGTGGCGGTGGACATTAATTTGTTATTGACGTGAGCATGCGAACACAGCGTTACGCTACAACTGACAATTTGTACAGCTTAGCTAAGTGACTTTACGCTTGACACCGATACAGTTTTTTGTGAAAGCTGCGTTCGAGAGACAAGTATTGAAACGTAAAGAATTTAACACGGCGTAGAACTATTAAAACGTAAAGAATTTAACGCGGCGTAGAACTATTAAAACATAAAGAATTTAACACGGCATGGAACTATTAAAACGCAAAGAATTTAACACGGCGTAGAGCTATTAAAACGTAAAGAATTTAACACGGCGTAGAGCTATTAAAACGTAAAGAATTTAACACGGCGTAGAACTATTAAAACGTAAAGAATTTAACACGGCGTAGAACTATTAAAACGTAAAGAATTTAACACGGCGTAGAACTATTAAAACGTAAAGAATTTAACACGGCGTAGAACTATTAAAACGTAAAGAATTTAACACGGCGTAGAACTATTAAAACGTAAAGAATTTAACACGGCGTAGAACTATTAAAACGTAAAGAATTTAACACGGCGTAGAACTATTAAAACGTAAAGAATTTAACACGGCGTAGAACTATTAAAACGTAAAGAATTTAACACGGCGTAGAACTATTAAAACGTAAAGAATTTAACACGGCGTAGAACTATTAAAACGTAAAGAATTTAACACGGCGTAGAACTATTAAAACGTAAAGAATTTAACACGGCGTAGAACTATTAAAACGTAAAGAATTTAACACGGCGTAGAACTATTAAAACGTAAAGAATTTAACACGGCGTAGAACTATTAAAACGTAAAGAATTTAACACGGCGTAGAACTATTAAAACGTAAAGAATTTAACACGGCGTAGAACTATTAAAACGTAAAGAATTTAACACGGCGTAGAACTATTAAAACGTAAAGAATTTAACACGGCGTAGAACTATTAAAACGTAAAGAATTTAACACGGCGTAGAACTATTAAAACGTAAAGAATTTAACACGGCGTAGAACTATTAAAATGTAAAGAATTTAACACGGCGTGTAACTATTGAAACATAAAGAACTTAACGCGGCGTAGAACTATTAAACCGTAAAGAATCTAACGCAGCGTAGAACTATTGAAAGAGAGTTTGAGGTAGGACTCTACTCTTTCTTGAACCTCGGCGCTAGATGGGGGTGGGTAGTCAATGCGACGCCCAGGGCACTTTATCCCCTGGGAACGAGTCCCCGTATCCAGTGTACAGGAGGCTGTGTGGCCTCAGGGCTGGTGTGGACGGGTATGCAGTAGAAAGACTGTCTTGCCCCCACCGTGATTCGAACCCTGGATCGTCTAACTCCTAGAAATCCCGGCGCCTGAATGCATTTAACGGTACTTTTTAAGACGCCCTTCGTCCTGGACAGTAGCTTGGAATTTAAACCGCAGAACCATTGTAGGATTAAATCTTACCCTTTACAGGTTGTGTTATTTGTGCAGAGACTGTGGCATTGTGGTGTGTGAGAGGTTGGCTGACGGTCCATCGTAAATAGGGACCCCCGGGAAAGCTGGCTTGTAACAAGGGTCTGCTTAAATCCAAGCAAGCCAATGTTATTGTTAACGTAGCATTGCAGCGTATAGATAGATAATGCCGTTTGAAACTAGAAACGTATTTCATGTCGCGATGTCTTTGTTTCGCTTCGACGGATATAAATACCTGTCCGCCCCTCGTGGAACGTTCAGAGTATCTTGCTAGTGCCCAGCAGTAGGTGTGAGTGGGGTCGATACAGTATTAACAGGTAGAATACATTTAGTGCTGCAAATCGCATTAGACTACTGATATGCCGTTGAATCCGGTTATAACGATATCGGTTTATGCGACACCTCGCTTACAGCGTCACATGTTTTGTGATACCAGTTAATTCGTAGCTGTTAACCATAACATTATACCCCTCGGTTATAACGACACTCGTTTATAACGACACAAAATATTCAGTCCCTTTCGTGACGTTGCAACATTCTTCGACTTTATTTCGACTAGAATCGCTGCACAGAGTTCGGTGCGACTCACATTTGGTTTTGTCATTGCTGTGTGCGTACCACGGAGCTGGGATAACGTAGTCGGTGACTAGGCTACGGAATGGACCATCGGGGGTTTGAATCCCGGTACGGGACAAGAGATTATTCTGTAATCCAAATCGTCAGGACGGGCTGTGGGGCCAAACCAGCTTACTATTCAATAGGCACCGGCGTTCTTTACCGGTAATACGGCTGACGCGGCGTCGTGTTGACCGCGTCCCGCCGTTCAGCTCAGAGGTTAAGCTATACGCTTGGCGTGGACAAGGACGTTATCTTTCATGTACGTAGGATAGTTGACAGGATTAATTCTTATGTAAGGAACTGATGCCAGTACAGGGGCGTGCCCAAGGGGGGGGGGCTGCCAGGCTGCAGTCCCCACTCAAACCCCCAAACCGAAATTTAAAAAACACAGATTTTGTAGATATTATGATATAAAAAGTCTTATGTGATTTTACCTTCATCCGAATTCGGCCACTTACGTCGGCTGATGACTAGTACATGCGAATTTTCAAAAATAAATTAATTAAAAAAAACAAGAAGGTAGGACACTGTGATTGAGTCACGGAACATGTAGTTACATTCACATGTATATGAATGCAGCTGCAAACAGCGTTATGTTGTGCTTACAGCATGATTTTTATAACATAATCTTTCAAACCAAACACAAATTATATATAGCCTCAGCGTCAACCCCCTCCCCCCACCCCGCCCCCAATAAAAAATTCTGGGTGCGAACCTGTGTCGGTATTTTAATTGACATGGTCGTGTTTAAGACCTGGATATAACCATTATTTTCAAAGGGCTCTGTCCTTTTGATTCTGTAAAGATTTATGACAGTTGTTACATAATACGTGTATTGGATATTTAGCACTGTGTGATATTGCGGATTGCTTACTAGAACAGTATTCGAAAGTTCGTGGATTCGTTCCCTTCAGTTGTCACTACTCGTAAAATGACAAGTCCCTTCATTGGTACATAATCCCTCACGACGGTGGGTGTACCGACTCTCGAAACGTCGTGTGTGTCAGGTGTAGGGAAGGGGGTGTGGTGCGGACCCTCTAATTAAGCAAAGTTGTACATTGCTGTTGTATTTTCCTGTACTTTTATTTCAAATCAAGTTTGCTGCAGTTTAAAGAAACACGTTCGTAATTTGCAATTCACATCCTGGGTGCACAAATCTCGGTCGCCAGATCTGCGTGGCGACTGAATTTTTTTCGCTGGCGTCTAGTATTTTGGGATCGTCAGTGTGCAACTTGCTTCGTGTCACCGTTCTGGCGTCTAAAGTTTTTAAGTGACTCACTGATTTTTGGAAAATTTGTGCACCCTTGTATAAACCCTTTAAAGACGAAGCGTAACTGTTTTATATAAGGACTCAGTGCGTACCGCGCTGTAAACACTCTCCACTTCGGTTATAAAAACCAATCTCTTAATGTTTTATAAGGCAAAAGTTGCTGTTTGTTCTGAGATCCGTACAAAACACATAAACGCAATGTGGGCACCACGTAGAATTTTTTAATGTTAAACCTGGTCATATGTAAAGTTACCGCTAGGCTTTAAAAGGTTAAGAGCATGGAGACACATAACAGCTGCATTTTGCAGGATGTGGGTTGAGCATAGACATAAAGGGTGGTATTCTGAAGGGTTCTGCTGAGCGTGGCTGCACTCGAACAGCATGCATTAGAAAGTTCAGACGATCGTGCTTCCATACTGACTCCTTTTCTGTTTTTGTTTCCCGTGATTTGCTTGTCTGAGAAGCACTTTCAGTACTCAGCAATCGATACACGCCGCAAGCGGTGTGCTAACGGTACAATTTATAATATGTTCAAGAAAAAATGTTACATCTGTGGCAAACTAATTTGTTTCCAGTAATGTATTATTCACTTTTGTGAATGAAAGAAAGAGAATTATAAATTTTTGTACTCCTTTCCCAAAACGTTTTAATATCTGGCTATTTATTCTTTTTTCCAATGGCGCGACAGCCCCCAGTGGGCCAGGGCCCCCTCATTATCGAGGCTTCACGATCACACTCAGACACACACCACTTGGTAGGACTCCTCTGGACGAGTGATCAGCCCGACGCATAGACCTCTGCCTGACAACACACAACACTCACAAGAGACAGACGTCCATGCCGCGGTGGGATTCGTACCCGCAATCCCAGCAAGCGAGCGGCCACAGACCCACACCTTACAATCTGGCTGTTTATAAGTATTAATGTTTGCAGGTTTCCGTATTCTGTTTCACGTGGGCCATGTGCGATCTCGACTCACATATTACGCACTACTTGTGTAAACTGGCTTATACAAACACGTTTGATTTAACCGTGATTTGAGGCTTCCGTCGCGATGCTGATGAGATCTGCGCTCTTCTGGGGTATTACGTAGCGTCGGGTGGTAATCCTTTACCGACGTTTCGGTACAACCTGTCAGTCCCATCTTCAAGTGTCAAGAAGCCTTGGACTTCTTGGCCCTTTAAGATGGGACTGATACGTTGTCCCGAAACGTCGGTGAAGGATTGCCATTCGACGCTGCACAGCGTCCCAGGATAGTACATATCTCTCCTTCGTTTTAGGCTTGATTAACTTCATGCAATACAGTCCTCTATGAGAAGCTAACAGTTTCTCAGCTAGTCAAGAAATTCACAGCATTTTATGGAACCCGATGGTTCATTACCAAGTTTTCGACTGCCCACCACTTGTTTCTCTCCGGAGCCAGCTCAATCCATGTAGCATTATATTAATTGGACAGGTTGTGACGTAAGACCTCTTCTGATGACTGCGTTATGGGAAACAGACGACTTCAGAAAATTTTAGAACTGAATGTTTGCTATCTTGGGCTTGGAATTAAATGAATATATCTGACACTTTCCATGCCACGTGCTTCCCACGTGTCACTTCGGAAGAATATATCTTACAACTAACTTATTTTGGTATCATTGGAGGTGGCATTTGTGTAGGTGGCAATGCTGCATAATGTGTCTTGTTTCCTGCCGCTGAATTAATTTTATAATATTTAACGAAAGCTGACAGAAGGAAGGTAAAAACAATTTTTCGTGTAGTGAAAATCACCTGACGTTGGTGACTCAGGTTTGCGGGACCAGAAAATGGGGGAAATGCATGGGGAAAAAATAGGCGCAGGCTGTAAGTACACTCAGAGCGATTATAGCCTCAAAAATTTGCAACTGGTGCTCGTGTGTGGTCTTGCGTAGATTTGTGAAAACTGCCGGTGCCAAGCTTCGAACCCTAAGCTTGCCGAATGTAAGACTTGAATTACCGGTGCAGCAGACGTGTTTGACACTTTATAGGCGCTTTCTCAAAATCGCAGGAAACGACTATCAGCTTCAACATGTTTCTCTGTCTCTCCGCACGGAACGAGTCGTTCCCACTGGACAGATTTCCATGAAATTTGGTTTTTGAATATTTTTTCGAAAATCTGTCCATAAATTCAGGTTTGACGAAAATCCTACAAGAATAACGGGTACTTTACACAAAGATCTATGTACATTTATGGTAATAGCTGGCTGATTTCTTCGTAGAATGAGAAATGTTTCAGACAAAATTTGTAGAGAAAATCAAAACCCACGTTTTATATTTAATAACTTTTTTCCGGAAATCGTGTCGTTTATGAGATAATGTGGAAAAATATGGTAGGGCCAGAGAGATCCTGAGATGACAATGTCATACGGCACATGAAAGATGTAAGAACACAGACACGCCCTCATAATATTTAATACTTACTGCCTGTCCATGGCAAGAGTGGTTACGCGAACGCGCCTCAGTGTTACGTTATACATAGAGTGCCTCTCTTGTTCAAGTCTACTGTTACTTCGTCCCACGTAAGGCAGATACCTTTCTCGTCACCGTTGCTCTTGAAGGCTGCCAACCCATGTTTCTCTTTAATGTGAGAGACTATGTTTCACACAGCCTATGTAAAACAAGATGAAAAATTATGGAGTTGTACCGAGAATTACGGTGCCATCCAAAATGTGTATCGCAGTGCACATCACTGTAAATTTTATTTCTTCAGGTGTTCTCTATTAGGTCCAACGTAGGAAGCAAGGAGAAACGGAACAGTTACGTGTCTTAGCCTACCTTCTTTCCTGAAACGGAAAACATATTTATCGAATTATGATTGTCTGTATGTACTCATTTAATTTTTAAACACTTTGCTGATGTGTACGAAGTTTGACGTGAACGGTCCGCCATTCTAACCCCCTCTGAATGAAATATACTTATTTTGTAATCTGCAAGAACAACGTGGTTGGCACGAACTTGCGAGGCACCAATGCTAATTACTTGAAGGTTCTCAAGTGATGGCCATGCGCAGTGTTCTTCAGAAGCCCCCCCCCCCCCCCACACACACACACACACAAATCGGGATTATTCAAGTTCGGTGAATCTGGAGGTCAAGCACTGGATCATCCGTAACTACATCAGTTGTCGTTTAACGAACGCATCCTTCAGCAGCCATATTTTGACACCTCCCATAAAGCGCAATACGCACGCGCCCGCAGTTTATCGCTTAAGGCTGTCACTTTATTATACAGCCTGCACACGCAATATATTCGTGATATACCGCGTACTTGTTTGAGTCCGTAGCATTTTACTGGTATACATACTTAAACGGATCACCCTGTATATTATACTGAATCGACTGAGACAGGCATATGCATATAGCACATTGAATGTGTGACTTTCCAAGTGGTTTGGGGCACCGAATAAGGCATCGGGTTGCTGAAATAAGGTAAAGAAACTGAAGCGACGTGGTGGTCTTGGAATACTGTTTTTCCGAGTCGCTGGACTGGAAGGGGAATGTGAATCTGATGGCGAAGCAGAACATCTGGACCGAAGTGGAGAAATGAAGTGAAGTGTAGCACAGTACGAACAGTGCTGCCTGCAGCTGTTGAACGAACGGACATTCTAAATACTGGCTGTTGCAATATATGCTACCGCAACTGTACTTGACAGGTTGTTGGATTCAGCAAGTTGTAATATTTGGAGTCTACTTGTCATCTTAAAACGGAACAAGGTAAGACTTTAATATCACAATGCTGTGTGTGTGTGTGTGTGTGTGTGTGTGTCCCGATTTCAACCTTCGAAACAATTTACTATTTTTACGAAATTCGGTCTGGGTATTGTGCCATTATAGGCTAAGCCAGCGTCGTATTTTTTAGTTTCTTAGTGTCAGTAATAGGACCCGATGTAGCTCAGTCGGTATACTGACTAGGTTCCGATCTTTCCTACAAACCAGTCGTGGTTCGATATCAGGTGGGCGGACGGGACATTTTTCTTTTCCTCGAAGTGTCCCGGATTGGTCCTGTGGCCCCAGACAGCCTCCTGTTTAGTCCCGGGGTAAAGCGGCTGAGGCATGCATGTGACGACTCGCCTGTATCTAGTGCTGAGGTTAGGAATCAGTAGAGCTATACCTCCAGTTGTAGCTATACTTTCATTCCTCCCCCGCTTTTGGTCAGTAAAAACCCTTTATTTTACCAATAACGTTTATTTCTGAAACCTGAAATAATATATTGGAATCTCACAGGTCCTGAGGAAAGTACGCGCAAAGTCACTTTTATATAAGATTTCGTAATGTCTTAGGTAAAGAGAGCTGTATTTGCCTGTTATGTAACTTTCTTTGGGAAGATGTGAGAATGATCTAATCTCCAACAAAGCTTCTAATCTTCGTATTTATCACCACCACCACCACCACCACCACCGCCGCCGCCGCCATCACCACCACCACCACCACCACCACCACCACCACCACCACCACCATAGCTCAGTCAGTGTAGTGATCAGGCTGCAGGGTGAACTAACCGGGGTTCGCATCCCAGCTGGGGGAAGAGGTTTATCTTTTCCCCAAAACGTCCATGCCAGCTGTGGGGCCCACGCAGCCTCCTATACAATGGGTACCGGGAGTTCTTTCCCCGGGCGTGAGGCTAATCACTTCCATCTGGCACCGATGTTAAGAATGAGTGGAGCTAAACCTCTGTTCCCCCTGTATGCCTTCGTGACGTGTACTAGCACAGTTTTACGCTTAGTATTTTATTGTTATTATTGTTATAAAAATTTTTATTAATACTGTTACTACTAACGCTGAGAGAACACAATGTTTCTAGACGAGTTAACAGTTTATCTTCCAATCACAGATTACCCATCTTTGTCCAACTCCAACTGGTCGTCACTGTGCTCAGAAGAGCCCACCACTGTGTCCTATCTTGTGCTAGTTGAAAAATTTAACATCCCATTTCTTTATGATCAATTGCACTGTGGTCCTCCCATCAATGCCTAGATATTCAAGTTGTCTGTTTTCCTTGATTTGTTACAACAAAATTTTGCTGGCGTCTTCACCTCGTTACTACTTTGCGTGCTACACGCGTGATTTACATCTGTCTTGGATAAATTCAGGACAATATGATGACAACACTGAAAGGGCCTTCAGCAGTTGAGTTCCATAAGGTAACCGCAGTAACTGATATGATAGTATGCAATCAATGTGGTAATTTGTCAGACTTAGTGATTCTCCGACTTCTGTGGACGTGGTCAGGTACATAATGCCGTTATGGTCGTACATTCGCGTGCTTTCTCTTTATGGCGCGATGGTTACAGTATGTCCCATGTGTTTTGACGCTCATAAGCTTGCAATATATTTCGAATTGTGATCAACACAAACGGCAATTGTTTCTTTGTTCTCTTAGTGGACACACAAATGAAAATTGCTGTTTTTGGGATGTGATGCGATGTAGTCTGCTGAAAATTTACCGCAGTTTCTGAAGAACCTATTATCTTCTGGATAGAAGTTCTATCTGTAAACCCCCCCCCCGCCCTCCCCAGTGGCTGGACAGCCCCCAGTGGGCCAGGGCCCCCTCATTATCGAGACTTCACGATCACACTCAGACACACCACAGTCGGTAGGACTCCTCTGGACAAGTGATCAGCCCGAAGCAGAGACCTCTACCTGACAACACACAACACTCACAAGAGAGAGACATCCATGCCCCCGGCGGGATTCGAACCCACAGTCCCCGCAAGCGAGGAGCTGCAGACCGCGCGGCCACCGGGATCGGCCAAATTCTATTTTAACATGCATAAAATCCGCGGTTGATACGGTTAATCACGTCTGCGCGTGTTTTAGTGTACTGATGGTTGAAGGAGTGTAATTTCAGCGCCAGAACATCCCTGTTAATTAGTGGGCGGGACTGCTTTATTAGCTCCGTTCTTGTGGCTGTCTGAAGGCGTACAGAGCCATCTTGATGCTGTTTTTTTTGGTGTGAGTTGTTGACAACCGGAAGTTGGACCTGCAGGTCTCTTCTCTGCCTGTATATCACTGTCTGCGACACTTGACGGTCGTTAAAGACGAGTTCAGGGCACCCGGGGCTGGCGGTATGAGTGTCTAAGGCAGAATTATGCCTACCGAGTCTGTGAAATATGTAACCCAATTGGCGACCTGGATCAAGCTGAACGGAATTTTTCTCCCTTGAAATGATAAACAGAACATATACTTAATGTCATTTCTCACCTCAAAGAAACAATGGTTTGTTGAATTTATTTTCTGTGGTAGTCTGCGTTGGGTTCATAAGCGTAGCGCTGTGGGGTTTTTTCTGTAACAAAGAAACATAAAAAAATGCTTGAAAGCGCGCAGCTGGATGTGTCGTTTTTTTATCCGCTTGTCTGCACTTTGCGTGGGTGTGCTGACGTTTTGGGGGTGTTTAAGGCCTTGAAAGCTAAATGACGGACTCACGTAACTGATGTGTTGTTTATCAAACAGTCTGCAATTTAATTATCCTGGTAGCCGGTGTTATTGCAGTGATTTAATTCAGTTTATTGATGTATTCATTAACAAGACAGGCTATTTACTGTAAAGTTAAGAGTGAAGCGCGTTCGCGTAACCATTGTTGCCGTAGAGAATCAATAAGTATTACGTATTCTGAGTGTGTGTCTGTAGCCTTAATTATCCAGCATGCAAAGCGCATGCGCCGTATTATACTGCCATCTGTGGCCTGTCTGGCTGTACCATATTTTTCCACATTATCTCATAAACGGCACGATTTTCGGGAAAAAAGTTATTGAACATAAAATGTGTTTTTATTTTCTCTAAAACTTTTGCCTGAAACATTTCTCGTTCTAAGAAGAATTCAGCGAGATATTATCATACATGTACATAGGTGTTCATATAAAGTACCCGTTAGTCGTTTCAGGTTGTCAACAAACTTAAATTTTCTCGACATATTTTCTAAAAATTCTCAAATATTAAATATCCTGTTAATCCGTCCGTTGGGGGCAGAGTTGTTCTTCGCGGGCGGACAGCCGGACAGTCGGACAAACATAGCTAATAGTCGCCTTTCTCAATTTTCCAAATGCGTCAGAAAGTGTTGATTTTGTCACAAAAATTTTTCACTTGAAGCCGTTATTGTCTTTTCCGAACTTATTTTAGCCTTCTGGCCTGTTATGCTGCGTAGTATCTTAGGTTGTTAACAGACGTTTCGGTGGAGACTGCTGTCTTTTTTCCCGGAACATAAATAATATATCCGTGTAAACCTCTACCCTCATATGTAAGTTGGGTCATCCCGGTGTGTCAATTATCAGACATTAGAGACACAACAATACATGTATCCTGTGTTGGCACATACAGCATTACTTTGTATATGCGTGCGTTACATGTTTCGGTTCAGCTGAACCAACATCAGGCTGTGTACGTGGCAATAAAACACAATTCCTCGTGTATCCAGCCTAAAATCTTTTTAGTATAAGAGTATATCTAAAAAAATACTTTTGGAAGCATTACTGATCACATCAGAAAAGGTTAAGGTCTTATGACAATTACAGTGCTTTCTCCTTGCTGCATGAATAACAGAAACATGTAGCGACTGCCCTGACTTATCCTTTATAACCGCTAATGGTTTGACCTTGTCCTTAGCAAAGCCAAAAAAACTGCAAAATTTACAAGTCTCCACGGCGTCTCCGGGTACAAAATGCTATCAAATGACATTTGCAGTCTTCATGTCGCTCTGACGAGTGACCACCCTGCCCTCGAACACCCTGTAACCTTTGTGAAATTGCCATTATTTTGCCAAAAACGGTATAGCCGAGGAAAATCAACTGTTGGGGGATGTCGCAGAAATCCGATGTGACCGAAGATCCGATATATAAGAGACCGGTGTAACCGGGGTGGTTACAATGATAAAGCACAGGGAAACGGCCGGGAAATGGAAAAACGGTCCGTTATAACGGAGGCCGGTATAACCGAGGTTGACTGTATGGAAGTATATTTAAAAAATATACTTTGGGAAGCATAATTGATTACATCAGAAAAGGTTAAGGTCTTTTATCTATTTCACTTTTGGAGGTTTTGTAGTTTTATATAGCATAACAATGAGACCTCACTAAAAAGTTTTTACGCTGGATACACGAGGAATTGTGTTGTATTGCCACGTACACAGCCTGATGTTGGTTCAGCTGAACTGAAACATGTAACGCACGCATACACAAAGTAATGCTGTATGTGCCAACACAGGATACATGTATTGTTGTGTCTGACTGTGTTTTATTGTATGCTTTTGTCTCAACCCTCGTATTTGCTTCTATGTTATACCCGCATATTTCAGGACATGGGTCGGTACAATGATGCGCCCTTCCCAGACTGTGCTTGTAACTTAAACTCCGATTCAACTAGAAATTGGAAGGGAAATGAAATTTGCATTGAATTTATATACAGCAATAGGTTTGTTTGAAGATATTCTGCTAGGCATATAGTTAGAGATATTTATTCGTCAGAAGTATACCCTTGCGTGATTTAACCCTTTAAAGACGAAGCGTATCTGTTTTATATAAGGACTCAGTGCGTACCGCGCTGTAAACACTCTCCGCTTCGGTTATAAAAACCAATCTCTTAATGTTTTATAAGGCAAAAGTTGCTGTTTGTTCTGAGATCCGTACAAAACACATAAACGCAATGTGGGCAGCATGTAGAATTTTTTAATGTTAAACCTGGTGGTATGTAAAGTTACCGCTAGGCTTTAAATGGTTAATGCTTCCGCCGCTTTGTGAACAAGATTTCCGACCTCACGTGGCCTTATCCAGCGTAGATTGGTAGTTACCGACTTTTCGGGATCACCTATCAGTTTCATCTTGGACTGCTTTACCATTGAAGGTGAGACTGGTAGGTCGCACCGAAACGTCGTTAACACCTACCAATGTACACTGCGTAAAATCCCAGAACATCGAAGATATCAGGTTAACATTCGTAAATCTTCGTGTATCCCTAAAATAAATCTCAGTCGTGTTAGTGGCAAGATACGGCCGTTTGTGCTGCTGTAAGCTTTATTTGATTCCAGTTTATGGAGGAACTGCAGCTTAATTCGAAATAACAGTTTCGTCGCCGATCCCAGTGGCCGCGCGGTCTAAGGCGTAGGTCTGCGGCCGAGCGCTTGCTGGGATCGTGGGTTCGAATCCCACCAGGGGCATGGATGGTTGTCTTGTACAGTGTTTGTGTTGTCAGGTAGAGGTCTCTGAGACGAGCCGATCCCTCGTCCAGAGGAGTCCTACCGACTGTGGTGTGTGTCTGAGTGTGATCAAGTGAAAATAAACAACCTCGACACCTGCTGTGAGTAGGTAGAAGAGGGAAGGACTGCGAAACGAATAACAGTTTCGTCGTTATCTGAACAAATTCACGATTAGTCTGTGAGAGTTAGTTGTTGTTAATTTGTTTCTAAAAGGCCTCGTCGTCTATTAAATGACTATTTAACCTTTGAGACTGTATGAATTGTGTTCAATTTTTTTGGTGTTCAAATCGTCGTAGTCCTTCCCTCTTCTACCTACTTGTTCACAGTAGGTGTCGAGTTTGTTTATTTTCACTTGATCACACTCAGACACACACCACAGTCGGTAGGACTCCTCTGGACGAGGGATCGGCCCGTCGCAGAGACCTTTACCTGACAACACAAATATTCACAACAGACAAACATCCATGCCCCCGTTGGGATTCGAACCCACAATCCCAGCAAGCGCTCGGCCGCAGACCCACGCCTTAGACCGCGCGGCCACTGGGATCGGCTTTGGTGTTCAAAGAAAAGTATAAATTTCATCCCAAGATTCTTTTAGCCTAAAGTATATTTTCGAAAATTCTGGTTAAACCCGCGTGTTTCATGTAACTCTTATTTTGAGACAGACGAAGAGGTGTGACTTACACACACTCCCCGACTTAACGCAGTTTGTATTTCAGCACTTTAAGACTTACTGACTCACTGGAGCAGAGGTCTTCTTGAGAAGCTAACAGTTTCTCAGCTAGTCAAGAAATTCCCCGCATTTTATGAAACCTGGCGGTTAATTACCGCATTCACAAGAGCCCGCCGCCTGTCCGTATCCTGAGCCAGTTCAATCCAGTCCGTGCCCCGATCCCACTTCTTAAAGATCCATTTTAATTTAAGACTTACGCAATTAAAAAATACAAAAAATGGAAATAATAATATTTTTGAAATGGGCACCCAATTTTTCATTGAGGCAATGGAAGCGGAATGAGACATATGTGGCGGAAAAATACTGCGGGGCGATTACACGTGCATTCTGTTGATAATAATTCTACAGTTCAGAATAACTGAGTGTTCTTTATATCTACTAACAGTTTCAAAATTCTACAGTTCAGTTTAGCGATTGGACAGTCCGGGGATCACATCCCGGTGTGGGCGAGGTTTTCCGCACCCGTGCAGACCGTCCCTAGTGGCCGCTCACCCTCCTGTATAGTTGATATCAGGTTTCGTTCCTGGTGGTATAGCGGCCGGGGCGTGGCGTTGACCACCCACGCAAATGTAGCATCGAGTTTAACCCTTTAAAGACGAAGCATGTCCGTTTTATATAAGGACTCAGTGCGTACCGCGCTGTAAACACTCTCCACTTCGGTTATAAAAACCAATCTCTTAATGTTTTATAAGGCAAAAGTTGCTGTTTGTTCTGAGATCCGTACAAAACACAGAAACGCAATGTGGGTACCACGTAGAATTTTGTATGTTAAACCTGGTCGTATGTAAAGTTACCGCTAGGCTTTAAAAGGTTAAAGAAAGAACTTTCATGGCGGTTTACAGGGTGCACTTTTACTGTGCAGTATAGGCTACAGTCCATTGCCTACGGGTATCAGTGTTTCAAATTTCACTGCTTTTAGCGCACCTTGAAGCAACAGCTGACGAACAGCCATTTATCACCCACCCACTCACCCTCTCTCTCCACGGAATATTTTTCCAGCGACACACACTCTAACCTCCAGGGAAATACTGCATGTGGCAGCAGCGATCGTCACGCCATCACTACAGCTATATGTGGCGTTTTTACTGAAAACAGTTCTATACACCCTCTGCTATATTCCACCCGAATTTACCACACTAGAGGACCTGTAATAAACGCGTAGGTTTCTTGGCTTATGGTCAGGGCTGTGGAGTCGGAGTCGGAAGGAATTTTAGGTGCAGTCGGAGTCGGTAAAAATTTACCGACTCCGACCTCAATCTAAAATCTTAACTAGATACTCCATCTCCAGAGCCCTGATAGCTACAGTAACCAGTAGACTTATACTTAAATATAGGTTATAAGTCTAAACAGTAGCCTGATGATTCACGTGGTGGCGATGAAATGTCTTATAGGTTTACCGTATTAATGCATATTGAACTTTTATGAAGGAGTCGGAGTCGGAAGTTTTAAAAATGGAGGAGTCCGAGTCGGAGCTTTTGTGTACCGACTCAAGAACTCTGCTTGTGTGTCTGCTGTCTGGTTTTCTCTTTTCCATTTTCTTTAGTTTCATGTTTCGGGAACCAACTTTTTATCAGGCATTTTTGTTTTTCCCCCTAAAATTAAAAGACCNGAGTCGACCCTAGGGCCATAGTGCGACCGACAGGATTATGCCAATGAAAAAATCCACTGACACCATCGGGAATCGAACCCGCGACCTGCCGGTTTGTAACGCAGTGCCTCAACCAACTGCGCCCCTTTTAGGTTGGTAAATTCAGATTTTTCTGCCTGTTTTTTTCTGTAAACATATTGTAGCAGGGTGAATGGTAGCTATCTTTACATTTCGTATTATAGTTTTATATATTTTAGTGATTTCCCATTCAGTTACGTTTCTTTATCGCGATGTTGTTGGTGTTTTGGCGTGAGACTTTGATTGTACTGCCGACTGATAACTTATGACAAAGGGCAGCGGGATGTCAACATTAAAGACGTGAACTGTTTAACGAAACATTTTTTTGTCTACTTGTCAACTGAAAGTACAAAAGGCTGTGTTAAAGGTGAAGGTCAGTATTTTAATACAAATTCTTCCGTTTTGTCAGCACTGCTGCGTCCATTAATGGATGTAGTTGAAGAGTCGAAGTTCTTGTCTCTTTTATGCAACGTACGGACTTCTGTTAGCATTGTTGTTTATGTGCCTTGTATAACGCCCGTGGTGTGAGTGAGTGAGCGAGTGAATGAGCGAGTGAGTGAGTGAGCGAGTCCCGCCCTGGAATCGTCCTTACTCGCGTGACAACGCCGTTGTCATGGGTACGATCGACGGTGAGAGTTAGTGTTCTCTTTGAGCTAAAAGATGAGTCAGAAGAAACAGTTGATCATGGAACATATATGCACTATATGACTGTCAGGTAACAGCACTCCCGTAGATAAAATTAACGCTCAGTTTGACGTAAGAATATCAAAACTACCTAAGAAAGTGCAATCGCTTGTGAGAATCCTGGTGGGCCGTCATGTTACGCGCATGTGACTAGTTTATGAAGCTTCACTGCATCCTATCTCAGATCAGTGCAGATCTTGTATTCACCTTCTGAGAACCTCAAATCTAACATCTAACTTTTTTGGGAGTTCGTTCACTGAGCTTTAACCCGCCACAGTCTCAACAGTGGTTTTTCTGGGCTGTAACCCGCTACAGTGAGCACAGTGGTTTTTCTGAGCTGTAACCCGCTACAGTGAGCACAGTGGCTGTATTGAGCTGTAACCCGCTACAGTGAGCACAGTGGTTTTTGTGTATCATTTGCCTCTGAATGTGCTTTCAAAGGTGACAGAGGTGCAGAGGAACACTTCATATAGTTACAGCTTTGGAATTTAGCAGGTGTTTTCATTGCATTGAATCTACACACAATGCGAATATTTGTTTGCATTACGTAGACGAGAGTGTGAGTCCAACGCAGCAATACTAATTAGACGCTGAGCTGCAAAGCTGTGTGTTCGTTTGTATAATTAAACTAATTCGCAATCCAATCTACTTACAGGCATATAATCCCTAAAGGAAATGTGAGAATCGCTTTAACGTGCAAGTAAAGTGACTACTGAAAGGCCGCTCAAATTCTGCATCTTTGTCGTATTTTGCCGTAGGCTTACTAAATGTGCAACATGTCCATCAAAGTCCCTGTATTGAAGGGTCGAGTGGCGTTGTCAGCGTGCTCTGCTGGCTGGTTTATGCCGACACACATGACAGTATTCTGAGTCATGTAGTGATTTAACCTTTTAAAGCCTAGCGGTAACTCTACATACGACCAGGTTTAACATTAAAAAATTCTACGTGGTGCCCACATTGCGTTTGTGTGTTTTGTACGGATCTCAGAACAAACAGCAACTTTTGCCTTATAAAACATTAAGAGATTGGTTTTTATAACCGAAGTGGAGAGTGTTTACTGCGCAGTACGCACTGAGTCCTTATATAAAACAGACACGCTTCGTCTTTAACCTTTTAAAGCCTAGCGGTAACTTTACGTACCACCAGGTTTAACATTAAAAAATTCTACGTGGTGCCCACATTGCGTTTATGTGTTTTGTACGGATCTCAGAACAAACAGCAACTTTTGCCCTATAAAACATTAAGAGATTGGTTTTTATAACCGAAGTGGAGAGTGTTTACAGCGCGGTACGCACTGAGTCCTTATATAAAACAGACACGCTTCGTCTTTAACCTTTTAAAGCCTAGCGGTAACTTTACGTACCACCAGGTTTAACATTAAAAAATTCTACGTGGTGACCACATTGTGTTTATGTGTTTTGTACGGATCTCAGAACAAACAGCAACTTTTGCCTTATAAAACATTAAGAGACTGGTTTTTATAACCGAAGTGGAAAGTGTTTACAGCGCGGTACGCGGTGAGTCCTTATATAAAACATACGCTTCGTCTTTAAAGAGTTAATCAGCTTAATATTGGATGCCATGTCTATCTTGCTTCATGTTGAAACGTTTTTATAGTGTCTGACCTTTAAATGTATTTGGACTTACTGACGTTCGGAAATTCAAGGGTAGATTACAAGAAATCTGTTTTCATGAACTGCAACCCAATAGATGGTTTTTATTCCGGGCGTGCGATTGTATTATATATTCTGTGACTGCCATCGCCGATGCCAGTGGCCGAGCGGTCTAAGGCGTAGGTCTGCGGCCGAGCGCTTGCTGGGGTCGTGGGTTCGAATCCCACCGGGGGCATGGATGTTTGTCTCTTGTACAGTGTTTGTGTTGTCAGGTAGAGGTCTCTACGACGGGCCGATCCCTCGTCCAGAGGTGTCCTACCGTCTGTGATGTGTGTCTGAGTGTGATCAAGTAAAAATAAAAACAACATCGACACCTACTGTGAACAGGTAGAAGAGGGAAGGACTGCGTTACTGCCATCTCCAATGTGCCTCCAGGTGATTGGTAAATAAATTTGGATTGTTGGAATGTTGATTAGCAGGGCAGAATCCAGATTTTTGGAGAGAAATCTTTCGAGGTGTAACTTTGCCTACAAGTCCAACATGGACCTCTGTGCTGAGAAGCCGGCTACGGACTGCCCGAACATTTACAACAGCCAGCCGCTTTGCCTTGTCATCTCACTTGCTGGCGTGTTCACATAACTGGTCCAAATATCACGTTTCATGTTCCGGTATTATACAGTACCGATCTCGGCCGTTCGGTCGTGTTTACAGTGGAGTTACTTCTCTGACAAAAGCCACTAAGTCCTCCAGATATTGTAGAATGTGGTCGTTCAACACGTGTGTTCACGGAAGGGGATTTTTACGCCTGTCTCCGGGAATAATCGACCCACTGGCTTAAATAATGACCCGGAGACCATGCGGCATGATTGTGCCCCATGGTTCAGGGGGACCCCCAAACCTACAGGGTATTAAAATTTGTTTTGGGTTGTTTCGGACTTGATTCCGTTCTTCTGACAGTATTCTGGATCCCTGTTATGGGGTGTGGGAGTAATTTCGCTAATAATGTAAGGTGTTCCCGGGGTTATTGGGTCGGCAGTGGGTCTTCCACCGGTTGTCTACGCCATTGGACATTCTGCTGATCCGAGAACCATTGAGGGATTGCCGTCATACAATGTGTGGCAGGAGTAAATCCCTAGGTAGGTCGCAGGTCTTCTGCTACGCTTGAGGGAGTTCTTCAGTTTTTCGTCAAACACTGGGGAATCAACTACAGGAAATTTTATATTATGTATACTGTGCATTTTTTCGTAAGTCTATAGATCGACCAAAAATCCACAAGATTATTGACATGTATGATTTATATTTCCGACCCCTACGTATGTTTTTTAACGAGCTGCCATTAATATTTATTTATAACTACCAATATTTATTATATATTATATATGTTTATATTGTATATTGTATTTATTTATGTTTTATATATTTACTATTTAACATATATAACTACTAATATTTATTATATATTGTGTATTTTTATATTGTATATTGTATTTATTTATATTTATATTTGATATATATTTATTATTTAATATTTATAACTACTAATGTTTAGTTATGACTACTAATATTTTATTATATATCATATATGTGTATATTGTATTTATTTATATTTATGTTTGATATATATTATTTAGTATTTATATTTGATATATATTTATTATTTTATATTTATAACTACTAATATATTATATATGTTTATATTGTATATTTATTTATTTATATTTATATTTGATATACACTATTTAATATTTATAACTACTAATATTTAATTATAACTACTGCTTGCCCCAGCGTTGCCGTGATTTATCGTCCTTAGCTTGAAATCTTGTACATTTGTACATTTGTGAATCGTGACCATAACATATGTATGTTCTGTAAAAACTTTCAATGTGTAACCATACTGTATACTTGGATGTTAAAGGTTCTTGTAATTTCCCGTTAAATAACCCCCTGAAGATGGCAACTCGTTTGCCGAAACATATTTAGGCGTCGCAAATACATTTCACACGTGCCAATAGTCTTGTGCGTTTGTTGGGTGGTTTAGACTTTACTGTGCATGAAATTCGTCAGTAAGCGTTTGTCTGTTACCCAACAGTGGTGCCAACCCTAAACAGACAAAAGCGGAGACTGGACGAACATTATCACATTCTCATCACTTTGCCGTGCAAGAAGACACTGGACGAAAATATGTGAACAAAGTGAAGCCTCAAAGGAGTAAGAAAGAATATGGTTATGTAGCTGTTGACAAGAAGCGCCTGCCAGAGGCAGTTGAGAAGGGCTTCTCTATTCCGCTGAGTGTTTGTGGTTGTTTTTTTTTGGGGGGGGGGGGGGTTATGAGATCCTCTGTACAGGGACTCGCATTAGAATACAAAATCCGTGTCGGTCAGGATCTCTAGTTGTTCCAAGTGTCCGTCCACGTGGACAGACTGGGCTGTTGGAAGAGGCGCCCCGGACATGATGCGAACGCGCCTGACACACAATAAGGACCGTCTGCTCTGTGTTGTAAGACGCCATGTTCAAAACTGCTGCAGTCAGACTAACCTCCCAGCGCTTCTTTATGCAGTCGTCCCGACGTCAGGACAAAACACTAAGCCATAATTAGGACAGTTCTTCCGTGAATATTTCACATCCAAAATATCGGTCAAATTATTGCTTAACCTTTTAAAGCCTAGCGGTAACTTTACGTACCACCAGGTTTAACATTAAAAAATTCTACGTGGTGCCCACATTGCGTTTATGTGTTTTGTACGGATCTCAGAACAAACAGGAACTTTTGCCTTATAAAACATTAAGAGATTGTTTTTTGTAACCGAAGTGGAGAGTGTTTACAGCGCGGTACGCGGTACGATGGAAACGGCAATAGTCGGTGCTGATATTTACTATAAATGAACTAATATTAATGCCTTTTCTTGAACACTATGTAACATTGCCACTTATTAAAGAAATATTAGATATTTAATGTTACATGTCAAATCCAATTTTTTTGGGACAACACTTAGTACACAAAACATGCAAGAAACAAATACTTATTTAACCCTTTAAAGACGGAACATATCTGTTTTATATAAGGACTCAGTGCGTACCGCGCTGTAAACACTCTCCACTTCGGTTATAAAAACCAGTCTCTTAATGTTTCATAAGGCAAAAGTTGCTGTTTGTTCTGAGATCCGTACAAAACACATAAACGCAATGTGGGCACCACCTAGAATTTTTTAATGTTAAACCTGGTGGTACGTAAAGTTACCGCTAGGCTTTAAAAGGTTAATTTTGTATACAGAGAATGATTAACAGCGCTTGTACCGCCGGTAGATAATGCCCTTAAGACAGTTATTTTCCTTTAATATAATGCCTATAAATTGTATGTTATTCATGCTGTACGTATTGTTGCAGTTATTACAGCAGTCAACTCGTGCATTGCGTGAAATATATTCATGAGCTATTATGAAACCCCTACATGTTTCGGCACTGAGATTCCTTTATCAGGGAGTTATTCAGGAAAAAATAGTACAATTCCAACACCCCAATGTAGATATTATGTCGCCTTGACGGAAGTGATTAAAATTTTAAACATTAAAATTCTAAAATGCATAAAATTAATAACCATAAATTTACAGTGTTGTAATATTAATAGTATTACAAATATTAAAAGTATGCTGTTCCAAGTATAGCAGTTGTTTGCAACTGCAGGAATTCTATAATGACTCGTGATTGTGTTTTGTTTAGTGCAAGAGTTGGTCGATGTAACGAGGCTTGGGGTTTTGTCAGTCTCTTTGTATGCTTTGTATGTACAACCTGAAGATAGCCTAACGTGTCAAGTCGAAACATGTGGGTGTAGTCTGTGATATTTTTAATGTTAACGTCTTAAAGCCTAGCGGTAACTTTACGTACCAACAGGTTTAACATTGAAAAATTCTACGTTGTGCCCACATTGCGTTTATGTGTTTTGTACGGATCTCAGAACAAACAGCAACTTTTGCCTTATAAAACATTAAGAGACTGGTTTTTATTACCGAAGTGGCGAGTGTTTACAGCGCGGTACGCACTGAGTCCTTATATAAAACAGATACGCTTCGTCTTTAAAGGGTTAATAACATTTGTGTGAACAGTTCGTCCGTAGTTACTTTGCTACACACCACACAAAGGGACGAGCCACATTCAGGGCCGCCGATAGCGGTGGTGGGGCCCGGTGAAATAATTATGTCGTGTCCCGCCACCAAGGGTAGGGAACAGTTAAAAATCAAAACATACACAGCATAGTCAGTCCCCGCCCCCTTCCGGATCGCCGGGTGCAGCTAATTTGTACCGGTTTCCCCCCTTCCCCCCTGCCACTCGTTGGCACTTTCCACATTAAGCTACTGAAGATTGAAGTCTTGTGGGATATGACGCCGTGTCTATTGGTAAATAGTTGTCGACGTATTGGAAGTGTAAGCGTTCTTTATTGATTGCTCAGGCCCAGAAAAACGGAGGCAGCAAGGTCTTACCGAAACGTCGGTAACTGTCAGTCCCACTGCACCGCTGTGGAAACCTCATATGAGTGTCTGGCAAGTAATCTGCTGTTCATGAAAGTAACATTACTTCAGACCAACCTTTGGAACAGAAACCCCCCGAATTTGTTTTTATTTTGCGGTTAATTAATACAAAGCTGCTAATTTTATAGAAACTGACGAGACGAATTCAGACACTGTCTGTCTAGTCAAACCTGCTACTGTTTTGTGTAATGTCCAACTGATCCTCGGTTCACACCTGTGCGTGGGGATTTCACTGCGTAATTGGACGGGCGATACGGCATAATGCTGTGTAAAGGAGGGTCAATGCACTGCGACGCTTTGACCCAGTTTCCTATCCATATCGCGCTTTTTACGTTCATAGCGTTGCGATCTCTCCTGCACATAAAATGGCGCTGACACCTTGACAGTACGGAGCTGGGTTCAACATTGCTATCTCAAATACGATTATTTTAATTCTGTTTTTAATTCCATGCTTTAACCTTTTAAAGCCTAGCGGTAACTTTACATACCACCAGGTTTAACATTAAAAAATTCTACGTGGTGCCCACATTGCGTTTATGTGTTTTGTACGGATCTCAGAACAAACAGCAACTTTTGCCTTGTAAAACATTAAGAGATTGGTTTTTCTAACCGAAGTGGAGAGTGTTTACAGCGCGGTACGCACTGAGTCCTTATATAAAACAGATACGCTTCGTCTTTAAAGGGTTAATTCGTACCGCACTTTTCTATCAGGGACAAAGATTTGTGCGCTCTTGTTCCGATTGTAGCCTTTGTGTTGACACCTCGTAATGCTGTGGCTTAACACCGACGTTTCGGAGGGTCATGCTTCCTCCACATGTATCACTGAAGGAATAGTTCACGTTTATCTTGCATTAGTTCTCGTTTTGGTGACTTTAGCAACAACTTGGTCTACATACCTTTTCTTCAACCCTGAAGACAGAGGTAACAACCTCCTCCGAAACGTCTGTGTTAATCTACAAAAAGGCGTCGGAACCCGAAAGGTACAGCCTGGGTAACCTTCGCTATGAAAACTCGAAAAGTAAGCAACATGAATTTTTTCTGCATCGTCGAACAGAGCAGGTGTTACGTGCAATTATCGGTTTTCTGGGGCACCCAGCTGCTTTCCGACGCTACGTAACAACCCAGAAAACAGAAAGTTTCATATGTATCGCGGCGCAATCCTTAAATCACGCAGGTGTTGCGTGTTGTTACTAATCTTTGGACCTTTGCGTATTTTCATCTGATTCTCTCTTCACGTTTTGTATGCGTTCCTCCATGAAAATTTATCTTAAAACGGCAATTCTTTATGAGGTTTTTGGAAATTCTTTATGTTCTCTCCTACCCAACATGTATGGATTCAAAAGCACGGGCGTTTATTTTCCGCTTGCGAGTAACGTAGGAAACAGAATTCGTATGCATGATTTTGTGAAGTTAGAAATATGGCAGAGTAAGAATTGCGGATCGATGTTATGTTTGGTGGTATTGGGAAAGAAACTGGTTGGGCAACGTTAAATGCGATGGCGAAAAATTGTAGAAATCTGTTTGGGCTAATGTTGTGTGAAGTACGAACGGTACATTAATTAAAATATGTCTTATTAACCTTTTAAAGCCTAGCAGTAACTTTACGTACCACCAGGTTTAACATTAAAAAATTCTACGTGGTGCCCACATTGCGTTTATGTGTTTTGTACGGATCTCAGAACAAACAGCAACTTTTGCCTTATAAAACATTAAGAGACTGGTTTTTATAACCGAAGTGGAGAGTGTTTACAGCGCGATACGCACTGAGTCCTTATGTAAAACAGTTACCCTTCACTGAGTTTGAAGTAATGGCAGTTCCTCCTTACGTTTTATGTTGTAACTGATGTACTGGCTTATCGAACTATATATAAACAACCAATCTCCCGTAGACAGTAGACCAGGTTTCCATCACAAAATATCGCCTAAAATTTCACCACCTTTTGTACGTTTTATGTTTCTGACATGTACCTATATTGTTAGTTTAGTTTGTGTCATTATACTCTGACAGAACTCCCTGATGATGACCCCAGGAGGGGATCGAAACATGTTGGACTAACCTACAGGGATTGTAATGTTATAATATCTGAACTAATGAAAAGAGTGCATTTTGTTGGGTGGGTATTGTGTGTTCGGACTGATGTATGCTAACAGAAATAGAGAACATAAAGGCTCTTAGCTGCTGTTGACGGACTGCCATGTGACCCCCATCGATATCGAATCTTCGCCTTGAATAATTTGAATCGTATTGTCTATCGGGCCTTTATGTTAGTCACGTGCCTTCTGCTTGTGATTTGTAATGTTTGTGTCCTGATGTATCGCTCTGAAATCCTTCCGCCTTTATCGACACTGTTAGATTGTGACCACATCGATTTGATTTCTCTCGTTGACTTCGTAGAGTGTTAGTGTATCAGTGCGCAGCATGAACAGCTGACTTATCAACCTTTGTCACGTTAATTTCAAATATTTTCAGATGATGGAATAACACAACAAGATAGGCAGTGTATATATAACGTAATTTTTTTGGCGCGTTAGCGTAACCATTGTTGACGTCGGAACACAATAATATACTTTGTTTTTTTTTCACATTACGTCATAAACGGCACGACTTTAGGAAAAAGTTACTGAACATAAAATGTGGTTTGATTTTCTTTACAGCTTTTGTGTGAAATATTTCTCATTCTAAGAACAATTCAGCGAGGTACTGTCATACATGTACAGAGGTCTTTATGTGAAGTACCCGTCATTCATGTAAGATTTTAATCAAACTTGAATTTTTTGGTTAGATTTTCGAAAAATCCTCAAATATCAAATTTCATGAAAATCCGTCCAGTAGGAGCCGAGTTGTTCCATGCGGATAGACAGACAAGCATGACAAAGCCAAGATGGCTTTTCGCAATATTGCGAACGCACCTGAAATGGAAGTGCTGCTGCTTGCCCCAGCGTTGAAGTAGCCCGGTTATCATTCTGTAGTAACGTGTCTTTAGTGTCGTGTCCCTCTATGTTATACGTTTTACAGGAACTCAACTCTGCCATCTGCAGAGTAGGTATTTACTGTAACACATTCTTTGAAAATTTCGTAGGCCAGTTACCAAATTACAAGGTTGTCACAATATGGACAACCACACTCCTAAATTTCGCCATCTTAAGGATCTCGTACGTCATCACTGTTGTTATTTTTCCTTATTGGGAGTTCTTTACGAAACGAAACAAACCTTATTTAGCAAATTTGCAGTTTTTCATACCGTGTACATTTGAATGTAACATACATTATTTTACCAATTCGTACACTAAGAAAATATGCAATAGATTTTTAAACAGTTCCCGACATGTTTCGAATATGTTCACATAATCTTCAGGGGAGTTACGTTAGAACACTCGGGAACAGCTGAAGCATGCTGACTTGCTTCAGCTGTTCCCCAGTGTTCTAACATAACTCCCCTGAGGATGATGCGACACTGGGGAACAGCTGAAGCAAGCTGACTTGCTTCAGCTGTTCCCCAGTGTTCTAACATAACTCCCCTGCGGATGATGCGACACTGGGCAACAGCTGAAGCAAGCTGACTTGCTTCAGCTGTTCCCCAGTGTTCTAACATAACTCCCCTGAGGATGATGTGAACATGCATCGAAACATGTCGGGAACTGTTTAAAAATCTATTTTTCATTTTCTTAGTGTACAACTTGGTAAAATAATGTACGTCTTATTCAGCAAATTTGTCTGTCTGTCTGACCTAGTAGCAGCGAGGAAACACTTTCCCAGATTTTCAATAAATTTGGTGTAAGCGCTCTTTACAAAGAGTTGCCAAGTAAGCATGAGTTGAGAGAATGTTCGTGCGATGAAAGCCACACTCTACTTGGAGCCGTAATTAAATTTCTGGCCGTACTTTCTGTATTTCTCGCCCAGTTTTTACGAAATTTGGTATAACAGTATCCACATAATGGTGTTGAATATTTATTAATTTCGTGTAAATCGGCACATTGAGAGCCATACTTTACTTAAGAATGTGACTGAAATACTGCACTGTTTTCCACATTTCTCGTTGGATTTTTTTATAAAATTCGGTACTACATTTTCCACCTTTTTCGTACGATTTTTGATAAAATTCAGTACTGGAGAGTGCCACAAAAGTTTATTGAGTAACATTTTCCCAAAAGTCTGTGCAGTAAACTCCATGCTTTCCTGACAGTTGTAAACAGGTTTCAGTTCGTATTTTCCACATTTATGTTCCGATTTGGGTGTAATTTGTTATTAAAGGTCTCTGCACGTAACGCTATCGAACGTTTGTGGGCTTCCTAGAAATTTTCAGGGGAAGGCGGTATTGGCGTAAATGTACTTATATTTACACTTGTGCCCAGAAACAGTATGAGAGTTTGAGAATAAAGAACGCCTCGGCAAAGTCTTTGAACTAGTCACATCAGTGGCGTAGCCAGGTTTTTTTGGCGCCGGCGGTCAATAATCACACTGGTCCCCCGTAGAAATTAAGAAATTTAAAAAGACACAATTGTTTATTTAATTTATGTGTATTCGCCTCACTATGTAAAATTTGGGAAGTGCTGGAAATCAAGTTTTTTATTTAAAACATTTATTTTGCCGCCTAATTTGCTGCACCTTCTACTCTGCTGCCCGGGGCGCCGGCAACACCCGCGCTATCCCCACTCCCAGCTACGCCCCTGCATTACAGACTACACCGTTTACGGCACTGTACTTTTTTGCAGGTTAGATGCCGTTGCATAACGGCATCGAAACTCGTTGTTGTCTGACGTGCATTAGTGGAATGTAAACATTTGTTGAAGGACTACAATATGATTCACAAATAGTGGCTCAGGGAAATGAGGCCGCGTAGTTTGGTGTTACAATAACAGTAACAACAACAAAATAATTTAACCTTTTAAAGCCTAGCGGTAACTTTACGTACCACCAGGTTTAACATTAAAAAATTCTACGTGGTGCCCACATTGCGTTTGTGTGTTTTGTACGGATATCAGAACAAACAGCAACTTTTGTCTTATAAAACATTAAGAGATTGGTTTTTATAACCGAAGTGGAGAGTGTTTACAGCGCGGTACGCACTGAGTCCTTGTATAAAACAGATACGCTTCGTCTTTAAAGGGTTAAAATGACATCACAGTGTGATTTATTCTTATTAGAACGGAAAACTGTAAAACGGTGGATTAATGTGTGGAACGCACGCCTCGTGTTTTAAGATTTTTAAACCTGATTCGAATTTATAGTCTTTGCTTGAGTGTCCCATTTTGTATGATATAAAAGTCGGGTGAGAGGACGCTACAAACAAAGAAACACGTTAATTAAAATGAAGTAAAGCACAGAGGCTACATATGTCGGCTTTTTCCTGAAGCCATCATTAGATCAGCTATAAAACGTAACATACGTAAAGAGGAATCATGTTTTTTCAGCGCTTGAATTTTCTGTATGTATGTTTTGTGTTTTATACTTCGCTTCATGAAGGCTCGAGGAACGATCCGAATTTTGTAGCTTTATGCGTTCATTTTATTTCTAACAAATGTGATGTGTTGATTCAAGTACTCTTTCAGTTGAAACAAGGAATAATAACTGGCAAGAAAAGTAATTTTAATGTAGTTAGTAGTAGTAGTAGCAGCAGTAGTAGTAGTTGTAGTAGTAGTAGTTAGCAGTAGTAGCAACAGCAGCAGTTGTTGCCCTCTGCAGGGAGGTCTGTAGTAAGTTCACGACGCAGCTTTCGTCGATTCATTAATAATGTCTGTTTGTGTCTGTATTTTGCCAGCCTTCTCTCACCTGTTCTCCCCCTCGGGCCTGAATTCAAAACTGTGCTGTTTTATCGTGTGTATGAGGCGGTGATCGACCAGCAGCCGACTGCATGGTTTTCTGTGGAAATGAAATGAGAATCATAGGTTCTTTTTTTTTGTCGTCCCCCTTATACTTACTCATTGCTGGCTTAGAGGGTTATTGTTGCACCTGATCACACTCAGACACACACCACACTCGGTAGGACTCCTCTGTACGAGTGATCAGCCCGCAGCAGAGACCTCTACCTGACAACACACAACATTCACAAGAGACAGACATCCATCGTTTCTGCGGGATTCGAACCCGCAATCCCAGCCAGCGATCGGCCGCAGACCCACGCCTTAGACTGCGCGGCCTCTTTGATCAGCTAGAGTCATAGGATATGGAAAGGAATTTCCGTATGCAAAAGAAGCAGTAGTTAAAGTGTTCGGTTTTGTCAGGAACAGAATACCGCATATTATTGCGCATTACTGTGATATTATTCTGAGTGTTCATCCCCAAGTGAGCATAAAAATGATGATATAAAGGATAGATTCTTGTTGAGAAGCAAGTATTTGCTTCACTGTTTGAAGAAATTCTCCGCCGTTCTTTGCAACCCAAGGTTTATTGCATTGTTCAGAGGAATCGGGTATTTGGCCCTTTTTTGAGCCAGTCCAATCCATTAAATACCCTCAGGGTCCTAGTTCTTTAAGACCCGTTGCAGTCTAATATCCTGCGTTGTACGTCTACAGCTGAGTCATCGAAAGAATCGACACAAGTTTCCCTCAGCCCGTCTCAGCAATGAGTAACCTCCCGTCAGTGTAGTCTCCTCAGCCTTCACCAGTTACGACCGTCTATACCATAGGTCTGCAACCTTTAAATGGCAAAGGGCCACACCCGTTATTGTGGGCTCGGTCGTGGGACGCACGTGGAAAAATAACAGTAAGTGGTATACCTAACTGCCTGAATTACTGTGTAATTTTCATAATATATACACTATTTACAAATGTGGCCGCGGACCGCATAATACAGTTTGGCGGGCCACGGATTGGAGACCCATGGTCTTTACCAGATGTTTCCACACTTTCATGTGTGTGACCCAGAAGTAGCAAATGGTATGTGACCCGCAACCCTACCATGGAAACGGCAATAGTCAGTGATAATGCTTACTATAGATGAACTAAAGCTAATGCATTTTCTTGAACTGTAAGTAACATTGTTACTTATTAAGAAATATTAAATGTTTAATGTTACTTGTCAAATCCAGTATTTTTTTGGACAGTACCAAAGACACAAAACATTAATAAACATAGATTCAATAATTACGTTTTCTCGATCATTCTGTTTGAATTTACATACAGATTTTTATTATTTTTTTTTATAATTGTCGAGTTCTCCATAAAGCCCTCTCTCGACCGTACGTGAGCCCCCCGCGACCCTGTGGGTAGCGATCTAATGTTTGGAACCACTGATTTACAACCTTCCTCTGTGTCTCAGCAGTGCAGTGTGGGTAGGATGGTGGAACAAACAGCCGACTTTATTTCCCACTACCCTTGTCGATTCTTACGTTGACCCGGGTTTAATTCGCCCACGTGTACTTTTTTCTTCGTTAGTTTTAAACTCGCTGGAAGAACTGCAATTGTTCCCAGCAGACAAGACTACTGTGTTCTGTTTATTGTAGGCGGGCAAGGTTCTTAGTTGTAATCCCGCGGGAAGAAAATAAATCAGATTTAGTTCCTGAGAGCTATTGTGCAGTATTTGATCGACGTTCACTGACGAAACGTATTACGCGTGTCTCTGGAAATTAACCCTTTAAAGACGAAGCGTATCTGTTTTATATAAGGACTCAGTGCGTGCCGCGCTGTAAGCACTCTCCACTTCGGTTATAAAAACCAAACTCTTGATGTTTTATAAGGCAAAAGTTGCTGTTTGTTCTGAGATCCGTACAAAACGTATAAATGCAATGTGGGCACCACGTAGAATTTTTTAATGTTAAACCTGGTGGTACGTAAAGTTACCGCTAGGCTTTAAAAGGTTAACGCAGTATCACGCGCTGCATTAAGCTTTGATTTTTCTTATCTGATGCGTGTGAAGTGCAGAACGGTACTGAAGACAGTGACTTTCCACGGTCTTAATGCCTGTTGTTTTGTGTGTTGTCTGTTTACATTACGAAGGTGTCAACTCGTGACTTCAATCTAGTCGGATCACGAAAGGACGAATCAATACCGAAATTAGAGAAAGATATTGTAAACCAAGCACTCGCAACCTTTTATGTGGTGCGGGCAACTTCAGCAAAATTTGGTCTCAATGTGGGCAACAACATAAAATTTGGTACAAAAAATGAAGATTTAGACGTGTGCGTGTAATTGTATATAATTTTATGTGTGTATTTTTTACATACATAACGTGAAATAAAAAATATACTGATAGCAGTCGTAAAATTTATAGCAAATGCAAATCTCAACCTGTACTAAGATGTCGATATTTTTGGCGCATTGTAGGCGCGTTTGCAAAATTGCGGAAAGCGACTGTTATCTTTGTCGTGTCTTTCTATTCGTTCGTCTGCATGGAACAACACTCCCAGTGGACGGATTTTCATAAAATTTTATATTTGAGTATTGTCGAAAATCGGTCCAGAAAATTCAAGTTTCAGTAAAGTCTGACAAGAATAACGTTTACTTTACATGAAAACCTATGCACATTTATGATAATATCTCGCTCAATTCTTCTTAGAATGAGAAATCTTTCAGACAAAAGCTGGAGAGAAAATCAAAACACACATTTTATGTTCAGTAAAATTTTTCCGAAAATCGTACCGTTTGTGAGATAATGTGGAAAAATTTGGTACAGCCAGAGAGGCCACAGATGACAATATAAACGGCGCTTTCGCGTTTCATGCCGGATAACTAAGGCAAGAATAGACACACAGTCGTAATATTTAATACTTACTGCTATTCCATGGCAGCAATGGTTACGCGAACGCGCCACACTGTTACGGTACACATGCACTGTCTTTTTACAAAACGTATTAGTGATGTAACATATGTCTCCATATATAAACAGTTGCTTATGCAAAACCCCTTCGATGTTTTGTCTCGACCTGGTCAAGGGAAGGGTTAAAAGATGTTTTCTAATTTCAACTGTCTCTGCGGACAATATTAGAGTTTTTGGTTGGCAACATGTGGCCCGCGAGCTGCTGGTTGAAGATTATTTGTTGTGAGATTTATCGGGCGCCTTGTCTGTGTGGAAAAATGACAAAAATTAACTGATTCGGGTACTTCAGTGCTATGGGGTTATGACGAATAGATGGGTATATCGCCTTTAGAAGCACTCAGGTTTTTGGATTTTGTCCACCATTCAGCGCTATGATTACAGGAATTAAACACAGCTTCTCGGAAAATGGATCTATTTCCGTCATCAGATAAAAAGGCAGGTATCTAACTCTCTGACCTCAGCACGTGTCACCCCACTTTATTTTTTTTTCATGAGAATGTAAACAGCCTGTTTCCGAAACATGTTCATTTTTTTTAAATGGACGATGGAAGAACCCAAAAGCTGAGTTGTTCTATATGAGGAAGGATAATTGATCATCGGCTGGGATTTGAAACTGACAGAGGCAAAGTGTGTAACATGCACTGCGACTCTGTGCCAACACCCACTGGTTGATTTTGATTTTTATTTGTGACTCACTTTCAACCCCCTCCCCTCCCCTCCGACCGGTCTCCCGCAGAAAAAAAAACTTTTGTATCTAAACATACACGATTCAGACGTCTATTGAAATCAAAATAATATCTTGCGTGCGTTTAACAAATGTTGTTGCGTCATTGTGGAATACATCAAAATATGGAACGTTAAATTTCTCATCCTGATGTCAGAAATACGAAGCGACAAGAGTAACGCGCGTTAACTTTTACCTGTAGCAAGATGTGAGTGAGAAATTTAGTGATCATTCCGTGGACTGTCGGTAAAGAATTCGCAACACTCAGACCAAAAAATGCACAGTACTGTTCCTTATATATTTATATTACCGCATAAAACCAAATTATCCACTTTGGTACACATTTGGCATGGTGTAAAGAGTCAAATAGTTAAAATGTAGACAAGTCTTTGTAGTAGAGTTGTTATAAGTGTGTTGGGTCTTGGTACCATGATGATGATGATGATCATCATCATCATCATCGTCATCATCATGATCGGCGCTACAACTGCTAAAAAGTTGTGACCACGTTTACTTTTTGTTTAGGCTTCGCGATCATACTCAGACACACCACACTCGGTAGGACTCCTCTGGATGAGGGATCAGTCCGACGCAGAAACCTCTACCTGACAACACACAACACTCACAACAGACAGACATCCATGCCCCCGCCGGGATTCGAACCCGCAATCCCAGCAAGCGAGCAGCCGAATACCCACGTGTTAGACCGCACGGCCACTGGGATCGGCGAGTTGATGTTGAAAACGTTGAAATTATTAAAACATAAACACGGATAGCATTTAAGATATGTAATTGTATACAATATACGTAGAAATATGAAACGTAGGACGCTTGTTGCAGTAATCAGTACAGTACGTACCAGCATCTCGGAGGCAGTGTGCGAGATGTTGCATAGTCCGATATCTGTATTCACCTTTTTTATTGCTGCCCCTGTAAGTTATACACCAAGGAATGTGATTTCATCCAAATCTGTTCCTATCCAACGTAATTAAAATATAGAAATATGCATAAGCTAGCGGGCAGACAGCTCTTTCAATTAAAGTCCGTTTCGATGATCCCGTCATCAGTACTTGTCTATTGCCACACAGGACATTCAGCACACACAATCAATTACCTTTCGTTAGCTGTGGATCCAAATGGCATTTATATAAACCCTGGATTACTCATACATACCTGCATATATTTACATGCATGTGTTTTGTATGTGTGCCAGAACCTAGTCGATTTCATGTCACATTCATATTGAATGATGGACAGTGGCAGATTAACTGACGTGTCTTCACAACAGTTTTTAAACTTGGTCTCTCACACTGAGGGAGGAACAAAGACTGAGGGTGTTCGAGAATAGGGTGCTGAGGAGGATATTTGGGCCTAAGAGGGACGAGGCGACAGGGGAGTGGAGTAGACTACGTAACGAGGAACTTCATGACTTGTACTCATCACCAAATATCATTCGGGTAATCATATCGAGAAGAATGAGATGGGCAGGCATGTAGCACGCATGGGGGAAAAGGGAGGTGCATACAGGATTTTTGTGGGGAAACCTGAGGGAAGGCGACCGCTTGGGAGACCCAGGAATAGATGGTAAAATAATATTAAAATGGATCTTCAAGCTGTGGAATGGAGGGGCATGGAGTGGATTGAGCTCGCTCAGGATAGGGAGAGGTGGCGGGGTATTGTGAATGCTGTAATGAACCTTCGGGTTCCATAAAATGCGGGTAATTTCTTGCCTAGCTGAGAAACTGTTAGCTTCTCAAGGAGGCCTCTGCTGCATGTAGTTAGTTTGTTTGTTTGTTTGTTAGTTAGTTAGTTGGTTGGTTGGTTAGTTAGTAGGTTGGTTGGTTAGTTAGTTAGTTAGTTAGTTAGTTAGTTAGTTAGTTAGTTAGTTAGTTAGTTAGTTAGTTAGTTAGTTAGTTAACAGCAATTTTTGTACGTGTGCGCACACGCATACGTGGTGCTGCCTGGTGGTAATAATGCTGACACGATCGGCTCCGTTTGATTTGTTTGTCAGTTTGTAAGCAGCTGCTTGTAGCATGCCAGTAGCTTCAGCTATGTACGTATATCGTTGTTTTGATGCGTACACTTTCGGGGTTTAAGCGATATTTAGGCTTTGTCTACATACATGAAAATTCTGTACTTCAGAAGGAAGTGATACTGGGCGCCCCGTAATTAAGTGAGCCATCTACATTAACTGCATAAAGCCTGAGGTTTGTTATGTACACCGCCAGGTTCAGCATTCAGAGTTATTCCGTCTGCCCACAGAGTGCATTTATGTTTTTTTTTAAATCTCAGAACAAACGGCGATTATTTCCATTTAAAACATTAACCTGATTCGTTTTTGTAACCGAGACGGAGAGTGTTTACTGCGCGGTACGAACGGAATGTCTTAACTACGATTCATGTTAATTTTGGTACTTATGGAGTTATTATTTATGTATAACGTATATTTGAAAGTTTGGTGTATGAAAAAGATATTAAAAATTGTTAAAAATTGAGCATTTTCAAACGATTTGTAACGTGCTAGTAAGTTCACTCTCGGCTGCTTTCTTTGAGACATGGGTCGCAATGTATTGCATATTGCAGTTATTGTTATTACTGGAACAGTACTGCTGTTGAACTCAGCTGTGGAAATCCATGGTGTTGTCTGTGAAAGTGTGGTGGGTTTAGACGTTACTGCTTCGGAAGCGTAACATGGTATGTCATGACATGACATGACATTCCAATCGAAACGAGAGGATACTTGCAATGTGCATAACGGTATTCAGTTAGTACATTTGATTCATGTCTGTGTCACTCAGATAACATTTTTGTAGAGTTTGAAGGATTAGATTTGTGTGATTCTTGTAGGGCGAGTGATTGTTTTGTGAACACCCTGTATAACGAACAGTATATTTTGTACCGTGTGCAGCGTGATTCACTGTGCAAGGTATGTTGTCTGTGTACACGCCATGAAGGAATGGGGGCGGTGGGAATGTAGCCGAACACATTAAATTGAGCGACCAGGTTCACTCCTCGGCCGCTTAACCCCGGGGTAAGAAACCGCAGTACCCATTTTGTAGCAGGTTGGCTGGGCCCAGAGCCGATGTGGATGTTTTGCACTGTACAGGAAGATGTCTAAACATATCTGCCACCCAGTGTATGCTGAGGTGAAGCTAATTTTGCCCCGGTTCTCAGCTAATCCTCCCCCCCCCCCCTTCCCCTGCCATTAGAAGTTTGTTTGAGTGCAGTTGCAATTCCACGAACTTGCTTGCGTCAACAACTAATGGACGTGATTGGTGGGTTTCACACCCTGGTCAGTTTATCCCTCTCGACAGACCCGCCCCCCACCCCTTGCCGGTACCCTTCGGATGGGAGGAACAGGACACAAGGACCAGGCCATTGAACGCATGATAGATAGATAGATAGATAGATAGATAGATAGATAGATAGATAGAT